>JAQIXP010000042.1:0-43786 GCA_034700285.1 Proteroiulus fuscus | reverse complement strand
TCACTGATCTTAATAAAGCAAGAAATGTCTGTATCTTGCTATACATGTATCACCTATATCTCTGTGACCACTGGGAATTTATCTTGCAATTTTTTCCACAACTTTGATGGATGTCCACAAAATATATCCTATACTTCAGTTTTAAACTAACCTTCAGCCACATTTCTGAAAAACTTCAAATTAAACTTTAAAAATATGCATTGATTTACACACAAAATATAGTGTTAATGCCTAGAATTTTGCACGTATACACGTTTGCAATTAATGCACATCTAAATCGTAAATTTACAATGACACGTGTAAAATTTTACAAAAATGAAAAGCAATTAGAAACATCTACAGGGTGTCACAAAAGTCGCTATGCTTACAACGACTCTACTTTACAGTAGTGATGCCGGAATTCCGTTGACATGTGACGAGCATAGGAGCATTTAGGAGGGGGCTCATGGAACCCGGGTTTCCCCCCTCCCCCGAAGAAAAATTCCCCATGGCGGCCCCCCTCCCTACAAGTAGGTCTAAACGCGCCTATGCGCACTGACGAGCACACCATAGGCGTGCGCAGGGTGAACGATAAAGGGGGGGGGAGGCAAATATGTACCCAGCCAGACAGGGCACCCAGTTGCTGAGTAGGCTACTTTAACCACTTGGGGGATCTGGGGGGCTTCCCCCCTTCCGCCGGAGGCGAAATTTTTCTGCAAATAATGATTTTTTTTTTATTGTTTTCATGTTGATTTTAGGGAAATTTTGCTCACAATTCTCACATTTGGGGGGCACTTGCCCCCCCCCCCTTGCCCTATCCTGCGCACGCCTATGGAGCACACCCCAACATCACATGCACCCCTTGATTTTTACATCAGGGTTAAACTTAAGTCACTGGTCCACAGCAGCAATATTGCCAACCAGGAGAAATTCCGATATATCCCCAATTTATAGGCCTCATGCAAAGACCTAGCTATATCCTAAATTACATCTATATATACACTGTATATGCCTTATGTCTCTGCGGACAATTGGCAATACTTTGAAACATTTTTTTTTCTAATAAGAATATTACAATTAAGTTATTTATTCCCAACGACATTAAGTAACTCAGATTGAACTGAGGCATCTGTCACATATTTGCACGAGTAACAATGTGAATATGTGAACTGAATGCAGGGTGTTGAGCTCTGATTGGTCAATATTTGATGGACGAGATATGTGTAATTCTTATGGAGCTAAACAAGAAAATCAGTGTCACCATAGAACGATTAATGATTTGTTGTGGTGACATATTGGTGCCATCAGTGGCAACACAAGCAAGAAACCACAACATTCCACATCCATTATTTCTTCCCACAATGCAACTGCCACACGAGAAACTGTATTTTATTATCGAAATTAAAACTAAAATTAATGTAACTAACTATTAAGTTTAAATATGACTATACTTTGCATTTTTTTAAACAAATAGCAACACTTTTCAATTTTAATTTGCCAAGTTTTCGTTAAGTAAATCAATAATTAACAAAAAAAGTTTGAATAAACAAAATATGAAATGATGTTCGCCAAATTCCTTTTTTGTTACGAAAATTTATTCAAACAGTGGGCCGGATTTAGGCCAATACCAACGATATCCTGGCACCAGGCTTGGTTTTGCATCTTCTTATCACTTGATTAAAATCAAAGATTTGCATTAAAAAATCATACGAGTCATAGGAAAGGTCCCACTTTGAAATAAGGTGCATGGTTGTATAGGAGGAAGAGCATGAAACATTAGGAAAGGCATACAAATTGCAATTTGATTTGAGACCACCGAATGTTCAGAATACATGAATTTGGTTGAAAATGCAAATCCCAAGTAGGAGTCATTTTACTGACAGTATGTAACGCCCTCTACTGGATAAAAGGCATCAACTCTCATTGAAACATGTGGACAATCACGTCCTTGAGGGTGCCACCAAATCTACTGAATCTAGTCTGCTGATGGAAAAATGGCGCCTAACATGTATTTAGCAAACGTTATATCTTCAATATGGAAACTTTGCTGCATGCAATTATTATTGTCACAGCCATTCATATCTAGTAAGTGTGAACAACTATAAAATATCACTCATCACTGGGTACAAAGTAGGACTTTCCCTTTAAAACTGTTAAGTAAAATCAATCAATCGGGGTTCTGGAATCTGGATGGTTTTATTATACCCAGGAATTTTCACAAAAAGGTGAATTTTAAAATGCATACAGCTGAGATAAAAGATGTCGAGTTTTTTTTTTTTTTTTGGTTCTTTAATGCATTTTTTGGGTTTAATTTTTTTTTGGTGATTTAATATTAATTGGTATCTTTCTAATTGTGCCCTCGTTAAGTTATTGAATACGCTAACTATAGATAGGCCTAATTATAAGGCGATGAAGAAATTAATACGACGAAACCAATTATATGCCTGATTTGTATGTAATTAGTCAGATGCGTTGAATTGATATAAATGTATAATTAAAATTTAAATAAATTTCTACAATAATCCAATTTGTCAAATATAGATTGAGCTTAAGTTAAAATGCCCCAATTTCGGTCTTAAAAGCCACACACGTGAAGGCATTAATTTATCCATTGATTAAGTGTTTTGAATCACGCATGCGTGATGACCCTGTTTATCATAAAGGCAACATCAGCTGCTGAACAAAAATAATGAGAAAATTTTCGTTTCGCTTGGAAGGAAACAAATTAGCAAATGTAAAACGGAGGAAAGTACAATTAAGTGAGATAAATATTCTTATTAACCTGTTGCCTAATACATCTAGACGCCATTTTTAATCTATATTATTTGCATGTCATTAATTTTACGCACAACAAAATACAAATGCTATTAAAGAGAAGATGAAAGGGAAGAGGGCTCCAGTCAAAGGTTATATAGGTTTATGGGGGAAAAAAGTAAATGCATTGCCTAGGCATTAAATGCACTCCTATATAATATACTTAAATCTATAAAATAAATACAAATACTTTATAGCGTTAAATAAGGTTTCATCATTGTTTATGGCACGAGGTGACTCAGGTGAGCGGCCATATTGTAGTTCAGCAGTGACGTCATATGGTGTCACGTGTTCAGGGCACACGGTGAGTTCACCATATTTCGATCAAGACTAATATTGCCTGGTTAAAGGTTGGGTCACACAAGGAAGGATAAGGAAAACTCAAAAGTGTTCTTAAGAAAAAAAGTTAAAAAACATATGAACTATTATCAGGCCAGCCAGCTATGGACAGAGAATATATGATGTCATAAGGTATTAAAATCATCACAATTATCTCCTTTAATTCCTTATACTTGATAGAGAATATGATGCCATAGATGACGGCATGGCGCTATAGCACTACATCCATTTATAACATTATTTTCATCAATTTTATTTGAAAATTTAAATGTAACTTATATAGTAACTTCCAAGTTCATTTTGTCCATTTTTGGGCTCATGTCACTGACAACTATGCTAACTGGATAGCTGACTGATGAGGAAAGCAGGAAGTATATGTTTAACGGGAGTACCTTGAAAACCTGTAAGTGTGTGACTGACGTCTTTCGCTAAAAATTCAGTTGCTTGAAGAAACAAGATATTTTTTTTATATAAACAATATATATCACATGACTTGCATCTCAAAACAAGAAAATCTGAATAGGTTTTTCCAGTATTCTTGATATAACCAAGATAAAATTGGAATCATAATTTTTGCTTCTTAATTATATGACATTAAGTTTAAAGTGTGACTTAAAATTGATAGCAAATTAAGTGTTCATGCACTAGTCACCTGAAACACCTAACAAGAATTTACAGTGTTTTTGCTTGCAATATGGCGCTTATACTCATGCTGAAAACATTGCTTTTAAATGCTTTTGGTGGTGACCTAACAATTACAAACCGATATCTATCTATAGTTATAATAGAACAGTGGTTCATGTTCACTGCATCCGTTGATACTTTAGTCAATCTTTTAACAGACTGAAATTAATTTTTCGTGTCATTTTATTGTAATTGCGATTAAACTTTAACGGCATTTGCCAACATTGCAATCCACATTGAAAATAGTTTTTTTTTTCTTCCTTTCTTCGTCTGCATGTATTGTTGCATCCTTCTCCTCTTTTTGGCACCGATTATCTCGCAGTAGCAATTCAATCTAAAAGACTAATTGATGCAATTAAAAGTCATTAATGAAGAGATATCTGAAAAGTACTTTGACACTCGAATTAACTTCAGCTGTCTTAAGATTCCAGAAATAGATAAATAAAAACTAGAAGAAGTGGTAAAGCATTGAAACTAATGAGAATTTAGAAAAGAAAAAAACTGGATTTGAATTGGAAATAACCATATAGGTCATCTGCATGTGTTATGACTTCATTTTGCACATCACACATGTCTCATGCCTCATACTTAAATATTTCACGAAATATGTAGAAAATACAAAAAACCCATTATATGGTTATTCCCAATATATGGAAATGTTTTCCCAAATAGACATTCCTTTCCAACAATACAAACATATTATATTGTTAATCTAATAAAAATAAAAATATATCTGCAAACCCTGACATCAGATTGGTGGAATCATGATATTATTGTAAATTATAATTTGTTCATACCTTTTAAATAATATATAAAATCAATGTTTGTGTTGGATGCCAATAAATGCTAAAAAAAGACCCAGCACGTTTATTTGTATTTTATTCAGACGAAATCTTAATTTGTACAGAGGGTAAACTTAATGAATTTTGTAGGCTGAAATTGGCATTTTTGTTTCAGTATGTGAAGCAATGAGAGATTCTTAGTAGTTTTTTTAATATATAGGAATTGGCACAACCAGTGGTCAGTCATTTCACGGAGATATTACTAAAGCCAAGTACTGACCTCTTATATATATATAAATTGTTGGGTGAAGTCTTGAAATAGCAAAGCTTTAGTAGTTAATGTATTTGCTTTCAACTAAATACTATTATTGCTTTTAATGGTGTTGATACAAGTACATGTTGCATAGATGAAATAAATTGTAAAGGAGGGAAAAGGAAAATGTACCAAACAAAAAAAGGTTATTTTTCAAAGCAAAACTGAATGCTGCTTTTTGTACGAGCTGTTTTTGATTTCATGTTAAGGCACATTTACTTTATATATTATACTTATTTTAAGAAGCACTATAAGCATAGAAAAAAATTTAAAAAAAAAATTATATATATATAGCGGGTAGGCAGGAAAATATTCGGGCTTTCAAGCAAAACTCAAATACATCTTAACTCGATTTTTTTTCCTTATTTTCGTTAAATATATTTTATTTACATTTGAAAATAATATGTAATTATTTAATAGGTTGAACCTGGAATACAGCTAAAAGTATTTAACAAAATACTTTAAATTATTGAAAAAAATCTGAACTTATTTAAGTGACTGTCAACTAAAAGCAAGTATGGCTGGGTATATTAGGATGGCTTAATTCAGAATTATCAAATGAGCCAGAAGTTGCTTTTGAGATAATAGCGTTTTTATGGCAAAAAGGTATTAAATTTTATTTTTTTATTTATTTGGCTTAAATTTGGTGCTAATTTTTGTTAAATAATTAAGTAAGTACATTAATTTGAGTAATTTTTTTTAAAATACAGGTTTAAAAATGCACATTCGTTAGTTTGACTCTGATTAAGTTTGCAGGAAAGCGAAAGAACTAATGTGCACATCCATTAGTTTACCTATTGAATAAAGAGAAAGCAAAAAAGAAAAAAAGTATAAAATGTTGTCACATTCGCTACTTGTATTGTTATAAAAATCCATGTCACGAACAATTTAAAAATAAATAAACTAACAAATGGTACCATTAGCTACATCCATTTTAAAAAATCCCTTTTTAGTGGATCACAATGCCCTAAAACTTTGGGCTGGGAGAATATAAGTCAGTCAGTCAGTCAGCTAGTAAGGCGAAGCTACATAATTATACGTATACACTTGTTTTAACAAATTCAATTATGATTTATAAAACTTGTTTTTTATCATCTTTTCAAATATTTCTGTACACACGTGTGAGCTTCATATTTTTATGAATCATTAAATAAAGAATGAAATAATCAATAAAATATAATGCATTAATTCATACAATAACATTATATTTACACATATTTAAAATTATATCTAAATGCAAAAAGTATACAAAAAGCAATTTCATTTACATTAATGTCTTAAATAGGTAATTCTTTAAACGAAATGAATTAAATCATGATTTAGATGATTTTCCTGAAAAAAGTTTAAATCGCAACACTAAGAATGTGCATCTCAATGTTATAAGCCCAGTGTCATAGGCTGTAAAAATAAATTTTATATTTTAAAAATTGGCAATTTCTAGACACGATTTTAGCTATAAATGCAGGCAGAAATAACTTGTATAAAAATTAAAGTTAATACATGCAAAATTGGTTCCAAAACTTAAATTTCATGCATATTGGAAATGCAATCAATATTTTTGAACACTCAACTTTGCGTGTATAATATATATATATATATATATTTTTTTGAGTTTTATAATAATGTTCGAATCTGTATGATAGGAGTATATATACCGGTATATAGTATAATATTCAGTATTTTTATAAATGCATTCATAATGGCTTCCCATATATCTTATGCATGGATATTCAATGGAATTTTCATCTCCAATTGTCATATAATATATAGATGAAACTCATTTTTTCCCCTCATTTCTTTACGGTTGTCTCTGAATGGGATTTTAATGAGCTAAAGAATAAAATGCAATTATTTTTGCTCGTATACATTCAACCTACTTTCGCTTTTGCAAATCAACCCTAAGCTTCACAATGAGCTTAACATTAATGAATTCTTACAAATTAGAAATATATTAATGACATCACCTGTACTCGGGTTAATTACTTTCAGGTATCTTAGGAAACATTATTTCAATTTCAAAGAAGGCTTAATAATTATTCAATAATTTCATTTGTGCTATACAAACAATTAGGAAACACTTTTTTCAAGTAGACAAAGTAAGAAATTAACGTGAAATTAATAAGAAAACTTATTTCCATTATTTACTTTTATACAAAATTTAATCGCTTATTTTCTTCAATTGATAAGGAAATTCGTTTAGAAATAATTTAAAAAAAAAGATAATGTCTACTTCTCTTTACGAATAAAGAGAATTTAAAAAAGGAAATTATTAGTCCAGTAAAATAGTTAGAATTTCATATTTTTGGCATTTATCAAAGTAGAAAATGAAATTTTCCAATCGATTTTCCCAATTATTTTCTCTTGTTCTTATGTATATTGCACTTTTAATATAATGGAATAAGCTGTAAGGCATTATTTGCTGAGCATTCAACTATTTCTGTTCCAGTTACTTTCTTTCACTTCATATAAGCAATGAAATAAAAGGATTCTTTTAAGACGATAATGAATCTAAAATAAAAAAAAAGTGTTAAGAAAAAAAAAACTATTGGGCAAGACGAATACTTGGATGAAGAAATTAAAGTTTAAAGTAGCAATAGTACTAGGTCTATACTAACTTCAAAAGTGATTGAGATAAAAATCGATTGAAAACATTTGTACGCCATTTCTTTAATTCTCAAGAGGATTTTAAGAAAGAAAAAAAAAGGTTAATGGATGTGGAAGCTCTGATTGGGATGTCAAGACATTTAACACTTTTTTTTAGAAAATCCCAAACGAATGTATACCTGAGCTACTCAAAGAATAGGTAATGCTTCTATAAATAATAATAATAACCAGGAAAAATAATTTATGATTATGATAAGCCATAAAAGAGTAATTTTAATATTGAAATAGAATTAATGGTTTCTCAGAGAAAACCATAATGTTAAAATCAATTCTGAATACATGGCAACAAGAACCTGCATCAATTTCAGCTAATAATGTTATCAATATTGCTTTTCCTGCCCATAAAGAATAGTAGTAATTTTTTTTATTAAATTTGCAAGTTACAGTAGACGCCAGGAAACCTGAATTTAAAAATCACATCTTCTTTATAATGCAGTTTGCAAATACTTCGAAAATTCTCTATATTTCTTCTATATCTGAAAAGGCATTTTATAATGCATTAAAATTGCTTTTCGAAATGGCTTTACGAGTTCCTATAGTATATATTGTACTTCAAGATGTATAATTTTTTCAATGCCTTACAGATAATATTTTGTAAAGTTTTTGGCAAAAGGTATATTGTCTTAAATTTGCTCGTGAAAATATGCTGGTATTTTAAATTAAGTATTTAATTTAAGTTGTAAAACTCAATCTCATATACAGATGTGCTTTTAATTTTAATGCATTTATATAAGAGTTTTCGAATTAACACAAAAAAAATAAAACATTTTAAATAAAAATGTATTTTGGCATGACATTTTTTAACGATGCAATGGCATTTACACGCAGCATTTTTAAATTAATTTCCAAAAAAAAAGCAATACATTTCAATGTGAACTAATTCAAATATATGTGATGATGTCTTTACATGACAAAAAGTGATTATGTCATGTTTGTGAACTTAATATATAGGCCACATTTCGGGATTCTATATTGCATGGGCTAAGTAATAAACCAAGTATAGGATGAAATGAAAATCCTGCAAGCATGGATGTGCAATTGCATACAATTATATATATAGGTATTAAATTAAAATGCATTTTTCAAAAACCCAAAGCTCTATTTTTATGGATAAATCGTTATTATGCTAGCAGCTATAATTTGGGTTTTCTAATTTGGCGTTCTCATCAACCGCATTTGAAAATAGGATGATTATAACCTTTGAGTATAAAAGTGCATTTTATTCAATGCAATTTAGCCATTAAATTTTCCCATTTTCATGTCCCAACCTGCCTTGTCATTTACATTAAAACACGTTTCTATGACGAGGCTGTCCGCAAATTACACCGTCATCAACAATTTCAACCAAACTGTAATTAATTCTGCCTTTCACAATTCAAAGATATAGTTTCCCCGTCCCTTTCCACCCCATTCTAAATTATAAACCAAAACATTGATTACAAAAGTATATAGACTAAAGATGAAAATTACAAATACTTACACACTAAACAAATAAAAAAATGGAATTATAACAATAATTTACCAATTTCTTATAATGTTAAAATTGCTGCAATATGACATTGAACCTTAAAATAAATATTTTTAAACACATTTATGGTGAAAATTGCACTATATGAGATTTAACTGTACTGAATTATTTCTTGAATGAATTAAAATTGAATGAAGATTTATCATTTGTAATTTTCTTGTATAAAATTTTCTGAGCAGGAAATGATCTACCTTGGTGTCTATTCTATACTGGTAAAACCCAAAAATATTAATTTTTAGCGCTTTTGGATGAAAATATTTGCCCTAATAATTTGACCTATAGCCTATTTGGGACAATTTCCTTATTTTTCAGAAACGCAATTAATGTTCAAAGCGTGCAAAACGCGCATGAAAATCATGCAAGTATTATGTATGACTTAATATGATAAAAAGTAAAGAGATGAAATTTATGACTGTTCTTATCGTTGCCCTTCCAATGACTTCTTATGACTTTATGAACTGGAAAATACCATGCATATCATTTCAATCACAATCGAATTTTTAATAACAATACTATTACAGATGCAAAGAAATTTCAAATTTCTGCATGTTTATGCTTTTTTTGATAAAGTAATGAAACAATGTTGTAACTTGTTGTTGATGTTCAGGGAATATTGAAGCAAAATATTTAAACTCGAATTCATGAAGGTTTCTTTTAACAATACTTGTTTTATCATATTATATATTGAATATTGAATGGTATTGACATGAAATTAACAATCAATCATGCCAGTTTTTTCCATTAACATAACAACAAAAAAAGAAAATGTCTTACAAATCAAAAAAATAAGAGATATTAATTTGATTAAGAGACGGGAACCTTCCAATAATTCAGCCTAGACTTCAAGACAGACAATTGCTAATAGATAATCGATAGAATGAAAGTGAAAATCGTGCAGTATATAATGTATATATAGTCTTATTATACACTATAACTCAGGCACCCATTTTCCATTAAATTATTTTGCATTTTTTATATATGCAAATTCTTTAAACTCGGATTAAATGAATTCCAAGCCTCATCTTCTGAGTGCATTGAAATGAGATTTTTTTTTAAATAATATAAAAAAAGTTCGCTGCAAAGTGTTTCATGTTTAAGAAATAAAAAAAAAACCCAAATGTTTCATCCAGTAAAGAATGATAATGAAAAGCGAGTTCATTAATCACGTTTCACATAATTATATAAGAAAATCAAGCAAGTTTTCTCATTAAAAGCCAGATGCACTCAAATTGGTTGATTTTGTATATGAAAATGTCTCTCATACATGAATGTATACACGAGCATAAACCTGCATTTTCAAATGTATTTTTCCACCTAAGGTTTTTTTTTTAGTATTCTGTAGTTCCCATTTGTATACTCACTCAATTTAGCCTGGAAACAATTAAAGCTTTCATGCACATACTTTTTTTTCCTACTGATGAGTGTAAGTAGTGAGTACATCAGGTATAACCTATTTAAGTAACTGCTAAGAACAAGTTCAGTTTGGGTCATTAGACAAAGTACCATCTAAAGAGTTAGGCTTAATTGATGGGAGGAGCGCCATTGAAACTGTAACACCATAACAAGCTGTGGGAATGAACATATGGTCAGATAAGACATTTATATATTAAAACCTTTATATCTAGTGACTATTATGTGCAAAAGGGATCTTCTTGATTATATCAACACACTTAATACGATATCGGATTGAGCTTTTCCTATTTGTTGTGTGTAAGAAAAATGCAGAAAGCAGCAAAGCCAAGAAGGGTGTGAACGTCTCTATTCTTTGCTTATCGCGCCCTGTGACTTTATAAACATGCATTCACACGTTCAAATTTAAGTAAGATATAAGATAGAAAACAAGTAGATTTTTGCAGAAAAGATAAAAGGCTTGTTTTACTATATGCCACATAAAGAAAGAAGCAAAAAAACACCCTTAAACAGCTTTTTAAAGGCTAATATTTTATACATTACCAACTCCAGGTGTTCTGGTCTTCCTGTCAAAATCATTTACGTTTTTGTTCACCATAACGAAGACAAGACAGAAATTATGCATTTTATGAGATTAGTATACAGGGCATTTCATTTATTTATCGGCAATATATTTCAAAAACGCTGTTTGGAAAAATGGGGGGGATGGGGAGAAAGAAATGTCATAAGTGATGCGTGAGGAAATTAGGGGGAATGTCAAATCTTGAAAAAGCGTCTGACTTTTAAAATTGTAAAGGACATTTATAGTATTTCTTGAAAGTAGCACAAGAAATACTAGATCGAGAAACTGTCAATTGCAAATGTGTAGCGCATGGTCTATAATTATATAATAAATGAGCTATACTGGAAATGTTTCGACAAACTATATCAAGTTGATAACAATTGCTATAATGAATAAATTTTCAGCAAAGTTTAGATAGATTTGCATTCAATGCATTTGTTTTATGTTTCTATTTGGCCTCATATAAATATGTAACCATATTGCCTTTACTATAAAAAGTGTGGAAAGGCAAAATATGTCATATTAAGTCTACATAAAAAAGCTATAAAGCTTAAGGTGTATATAGAGTCATTTATCCTTTTTTATTTGGACCTAATCCAAATCATGCATCATATGTCTAAAGCCCGCTACAAATGAAAGGAAATTCTGAATTCAATATAGTTTACAAGTTGGAACTTCTTTTTATATATATATATTCTCCATTTATAAATTCTTAAATATTATAAACGTTATCACGAGGAAAAAATTGCCAAAGCCTCCAGCTTATACAATAGGAACATTTATCATGGGTATGTTATATAGAATAAGCGTATTCAGCAAAAATGATAAAAAAAAATGATATTTCAAGAAATAAATATCTCTGGCAAAGTGAAGACAAGATTAAACTTAGGGGTATAGAAAAAAATGGAATATATGATGAATAAATTGGATGTCATAAATTAAATTATTCAAATGTTTATAAAGTATTTACTGTAAGAAGATTGCACGTCCAAAGTTAGTCTCAGAAAATCGTCATGTAATCCTTCTTGCTAATGATCAAAAATAAAATAATAAACCGACATAAACATATCATTATAGTTTGAGCTAGAAAAAGATCAAGGGAAATATAGTGTTTGTAAATGCTGGATCTAAAATTTTGGAATAAAGAAAATTACTTTAATTTTGTAAATAATAAAAATTGCTTAAAATGCATTTTTTAGCTGGGTTATCATTTTTTAGGTTTTTGGTGGGTTTTTTTCCATTGATTTTTTAAATGTGTAAGGAATCCATTAAGTGGGAGCCAACACATTATCAAATCATTATGATGGGACAACCAACATGCTGGTCAAAAAACAATACGCAGCAGTATAGCTAAGGGGGATGGGTTTTGGAAGGGGGAGCGGGCAGCCCCGGGCCCTTCATTGAAGGGGCATTACATGATAATGTTGGTCAAGGCATGGCTTCAAACAAAAGTTTAAAATTAAATTCAAAATTGCATCTGAAAATCTCAATAAAAAACCCCTCGTTATCTGAATTGAAAAAAAAGATCAATAATACAATTGCATAAATCATTTGCTCTGAAAAATCTTAAAATCAATTATTATTATTATCAGTTGCCTAAAATTTAATGCATATCAATCAGCCACAATACAGTTCTTATCGTTTCACAAGATATATTTATAGTTAAGCAATGAAATATGGAGCAGAATTCTGATTAGACGTTAATTTCGAAACTTTAATTATTATTGTGGAATTTATATGGATTAATCCAATGAGATTAAAGCACTTCCGAGAGAATTGCATTGGCAAATTTCTTCGAATATCGCAAAATGCAAAACATTTGTATTTCCCCCAGCGGAATTATCTTCCCCAAACAATTCTCAATCTAATATAAAAGGACAAGCACATAAATCGTTGCTTTCAAGAAAATGGCCGAGAACGACAATATCTAATTCTCTATTAAATCCAATTTCCACAGAAATTGATGGCAAAAAAAATGATAATAATTCCCGAGAAAATGATAATCATGTAGGCCTAGCTAGAAAATTTACCCAGACGTTGTCTATATATACCCATTTGCATCACATTAAAAGAGCTAGCAATATGAAGATAACATAAAATAAATTATAATTGTACAATATATGTGTAAATAACTCAGTTTAAATTTGAAACAAGCCTAAAATTCAAATCCAATAATTAAAAACAAAAAAACACATTACTTTTTACTATGTATAATAAATGTATAATAATTTTGAGAAAAAAGTTTCTTTAAGGAAAAAAATGAACCCTTTCATATATGGTTGTAATTTTCAAGCCTTTTAAATCCCAGTATTATCATTATTTTTGCATTCTACACATAAATTAATTCTTTCAGTGAACTGGGATTGGAAATTTAGTATAAGACATATAAATGTTGTTAATTTTCAACAGAATTTGTATTCCTCGAATAAATACAAGATTTCCTTTTTTTTCTTTCTTCTTGTTATAGCAATCAGCACCCAATTGCACGGAAAATGTGAATAATTTTAAGCTTGGTTATACATAACCTGCATTTTTTTCACGCAAAATTTATGCCTCCAAAAATGTCTACCTACAATAGGTTTAACTTGTTTTTATTAATAAAACGAATTGTAAGAATTCACCTTAGAACGAAGTTACAGGAACAATTTATTCGAGCTGCTATAGATTAAATGTCATCACTATTCAAGAAAACTTAGGAAATGTTCCTATAATATATAGTAGATGAAATACAGACAAAACATTGCCATATTTATTTTAAATTAAAAGAATTAAATGCAATTGATAGTCTACATCCATGGATTAGTAAATCTCCATATTTAATGAATTATATAGTATTCATACTAAACAAAAGATGGCCGCCCATGTTAGCTGTCATAATCTTATGATGCCATCTATGATGAACAAAATTAAACTAGCGTTTTTAATAAAGCAAGATGGACGACGATTGCATTTTTTTGGAAATAATGCATTATGGGAGTGTTTTTAGAATGAAATCTATTTATTATGAATGGTTTAAAACGTTTCGCTTTAAATCTGAAACGTAAATGGGCAAATCAAGTAAAACGTGTAATTTTATATTTAAACTATATCAGTTTTAAACAAACAATGATTCCCTGACTCCATGGATGTCTTAATTCACCCAACTTCTATCACATTTTACGTCGAAGATATCACAACAAGGCGGCTAACAATACTGCATGAAGGTGGACAGTGGTCAGTGTTTAAAAGCCAATGTCCTTAGGCTATAATGTGAACAACCTCAAAAATAATTGACTCAAAATCAAGTAAGAGTATAAGAAACCTTGAACATTTTCATTATATAGTTACAGATACCGTTATACTATATATGCTATATGGAACATGGGCTTTGCAAAAGCCAATCACAAATAATTGATAACTATAATGGATTATATACGTGTTGGTTTATTTTCTATAACCTAAGCCTAAATAGGCATCATAAAACTACTTTTATTGCCCACCAATCAATGTATTATTAATGTAGTATTTTTCATATCAGTCCAAAAGACAATTTATCTTCATTCAATACATCAATATTAAATTAATAAAATGGAAATGATGGGCGGCCCAAAAGTTAAGGGATAAAAATGATTAGTTTTTCTCCACTTAGCACAACACAGAAGATAAAGTATATAGGGGGAATCGTATAAATAGCACTAAGAGACCCATTAAATCAAGTCCTGCCAACTTAGGACCCTACTTGAAAATCCATAGGGGGCAATAACATTTACAATAATGTCCACATAAATGCAGAGACGAGATCTGAATTTCCATTGACAAACAATATGTATCACAAAATGCAAAAAACAAAACTAAGTATTTCAACAACATAGTATATATACAGTGGCCAGTTAACAGAAAACTTGAGCAAAAAAAAAATTATAAACTACTTTAATTTTTTTTTTAAAAATTAAGTCACAATATCTAAAAAAACCCAATAAATATAATTATAAAATTTTTAGAATAGTAGGATTGTTTAGTTCAGTGATTTTAACCAAAAAACTTGTGCATGGCAGTAAATTTAGGTTCATTAAAGACACTTCCAGAATCACAATGGTATACAATTATCTCATTTTTGACAAATTGGCTTATTCGCGACTTCTGAATTAAACCATCGAATTATTCCCCTTATCAATAGTGGAAAACACGCACACAAGTTTATATAATTTATATATTTTAAATCATTATTAATGTATACTTTCTAAGTTTTACAATATGCATACAATATAATGCTTTTTTCTTTTGTATATAATAATTGTTTTGCGGTAAATTTCTTTACCATTTAAGACATTTTACGGAAATGCTGTTGCCAACGATACAAGAATATAATGGCCAACAAAAGATTTTTTGTAAACAAAAGATGTTATTTCCGGACTTTTCTTCAACATATTTACAGTGAACACAACTAAACAGGGTCAATTCAATTTCCGTTTCAATTCATACACCATAGTGAGGAAAAATGCATTATTAATATAAAATACAAAAGAAATTTTTTTTAAAAGAATGGTAATAATTATAATAAGCTCATAATTTAATATTTGCTAAAAATTGCAATTAATGCATGCAATGAAACAACGTGGCAATTAATTAAATATTTAGAGAAATATATTTAATTAACAAAGATTCGGAAAAGAGATGAAAAGCTGCAGAGATAATTAATTTACAAATTCAACAAAAGCACGATTTAAATAAAAGCATGCAATAATTAAGTTTACCATCAACGAAAATCATAAATTGAAACAAAATAAACATTTTACTCATTTTTTTTTTCTTTACTGATAAATATGCTTCGGAATCGTATTGAATATATGGAAAAATGTGATTTGTGTGCTTATTTTAATTTTTTAAAATAGAAATTTATTTCACATTTGATTGAAATCATCTTTTGTTAAAATAAAGTATCATCCCCACTTTCTTTCCCAATGTTTTTCTCAGAAAGGATACTTCTTGGAATTATTTTTCATATTTTGCAATGCTTTTGCCCTGAACACTTAAATATATTTTCCTTATACGGTAACTGTATATGTTGCAATAAATTTTAAAATGCTTCCTTCCTAGAAAAGAAATCCTCAATGGTTTCATATTTCCAAAAACAAATCTCTGTACCAATTTAAACGTTATAGATCATACGCAAGTTTCTTTTAAGAAATGTTTTCATATATCAACGATGGTTTTCAACTATACTACTACGAAGGTTTTATAGGATAATATTTTTCCTAAAATCATATTTTAGTAAAAAAAAATTGGAGATTACATATACCTTTTAGCAAATAGTGATAACCAATTCAAAATTTCTAGAAAAGCTTGATATAAAGTTAATAGATTTGATAGCTTTTGAAGAAATATAGTACAGAACATAAGCTTTTTAAGACAGAAAATAGATTTTAAAGAAATAGAAAATAGTTTTTGAAGAAATAAAAATTTTTTTTTTGAAGAAATAGAAAATAAGTTTCCTATGTCATTGCAATTCATGACATAGTTTATATATGCACTGAAAGGGAAATTTTAAAGAAATAATGTTAAAAATAAATGCACAATTTATAAATAATGGAAAAATAATTTAAGACAATTTGTCAATATATATATATATATATATATATATATATATAAAATTAATCAACGTGTAACTCCTGATGCATACTGTAAAATAATGTTGAAAATGCAACTACATGGTTATTTTTGATAGGATACAAGTAAATGGATGATGGATGACCAGACTGTAATAAAGTTTGTCCAACACAAAGTAGGGACAAGATATTTATATTAAGAAGCTGTAAAATGGATAAGTTTGACAAATAAGGGAGGTAAACATGGAGCTTATATATACTTTTGACTGGCATGTTTACATGAATCTTAAGCACATTTATATATAATCGATTATATAGTTAATTGAAGAAAAAAATATGGCCAATCTCAAGCAAAGTTAATTTATATTTTCAATAAATTATAGTTGCTTTTATTCTTTCCAATACCCAATAGGAGAAACCTTTTTTTGTAACTTGTTGAAGGAATGCTATAATTCACAATGGGTTCAACCATTCAAACAAGGAATAAATCGATACATACGTTTCCACCCAAACCCACCTAATCCCTTAATCCATATAAACATTCATATGTGTGTGCAAATGTACTGCACTATAGTTTATATTGTAATAGTCCAGAATTTAAATGGCACAATAAGTCTTAAGTACCTGGAACATGTAATAAATAGGCAATCTTATATTTTCCTTTTTCAAACTTAAAACTAGAAGTAATGTATAAAGAGAAAAAATACTACACAAAACTCCCTCGAGGATATGCGTGAAGACTTGATAAAAATGCAAATATAACAGTCGAGAAAACAGACGTTTCTGTAAACATGCATGCATAAGTTTAACATATACCAAGAATTATCTATACAATCGTGTAAATATAAAGTATTATTGTACTATATATAGTATTTGCCATACTCATAGTGCATGAGATGAGGAAAATTGCCAATCAGAAATGCAAGAAAAATATTTTTCTTTTATTATTTTCATCTAAATCGAATTAATATTGGTATTAAAAATGCAATTTGCCTAATCTTTATTTTGAATAGAAAATGTACCAATTTTAATTAAATGAACAAAGATAACATTCAAAGAAGATATTATAGTATATATTATGTATTTAATATAAAGAAAATAAAATATAAGGTAAATAAAAATCATATTTACATGGGTAGATCAGTAGAAGCTTATTTATTTATATAAAAATGGATATTTTCGGACCGATGTTAGATTAGAAAATGTTTACTTGTTGGGAAGGCTCACTCAAAATATTTGACACGAATTTAATTGGAGACAACTTATGTGTTTCATACCATGCAGGTGCCCAACTCCGCTAATTAGGAATTAATTAATTAATTAAATATATATTATGTTCATTCCAAGAAAAAGAAATCTAAATAGACTTCAAATTATTGGCAATGACCGTAAAATATGGGATGTAGCAGCTCGCTCTTTTATGGAAGATGGACTATAAGTCTTCGACTTTGCATATGCCTTGGAGTTTTGTTACAACTTTATATTTAGTATAATTACAATTATTAATTTAAAAAGAATTTTAAAGAAAAATTATCGCATTCTAGGGCACAATTTGAAAAATACAGGAAAATTGAACATTTGGAGGACTGGTAAAATTTTCCTTAATAACCTTACAAAAGTTTAATAAAATAATAAATAAAAATTTAAAAAAAAATATTGAAGAAATATTATTAGGCATTATCTGAAATATTATAGGTCCCTATATATATATGTACATGCATATTTCAAAACGAATGGTAATTTATGGATTCACTGCTTATTGGAAGTTTCAAGTTTGACACGTCATTAATTAAGCGAGTGCAATATGCTTTTCGTAACTTCGTTTTAATTAAAACCCACACTTCTCAATAAAACAAGTGCTTCATTTAAGATACTTTCCTACAACAACAAAAACATTAAGCAAAGCCAGTTTTTTTTAGCATGCATTTACAGGGAATAAGGCAAAATTACTCCCATGACCTTCGGATATGACATTAACATCAACGGAAGTAAATCTTAAAGGGAAACTCCCACTTTGTAACAAGTGATATCTATGAAATAATAATTGCAGCAGAGTTTACATATTCAAGAAATCATGACATTTGCCAAATACACGTTAGGCGCCATTTTACATTGATTTCAACAGACACTGAATGTTGGTGACGCCCTCTAGAGCTAGGGCATGAGTATCTACGTGTTCAATGAGAACCGATGACATTTATCCAGTAGAGGGCGCTACATACTGTAGGAAAATGGCGCCGACTTGGGCTTTCCATTTTCAACCAAATCCATGTATATTCAGGGCATTTTATTTAATGATTGGTAGGCTCAAATCAAATTGCCCTTTCCATGCCTTCCTAATTTTTCATGCATTCCTCTAACAACCAACATCTTTCAAGGTGGGACTTTCCCTTTAAGGAATATTTGAATTTTACAAACTTAAGTGTTTACATTATAATAAATTATACTGTTCATGGTTTGAATTGTCCTGTCCAGGCAAATACTTTATACTACTGATCACGTCCTTTTACTGGCGATATACATATATTATATACCCACACTTTTTATGTTATAGGTGAGTTTTGACATTTTGGATTAATAAAAATTTCCATTTCATTTTCGTAAAAATATAAACTGAAAATGAAAAAATATTTATTACGTTTTTCCCTAGTTAAAAGAGTGCGCTTATATTGCAATGATCTATATTCTTAGAGCATTTTCTATAAGGTATGGGCAATAACTATATAACATTTTCAATAACAAAAGTAAATTAACATCATGGGTTAACTTATGGTAACTGTCAGAATAGTTAAGACAAATTATACTAAGGAAGAATTCTAACAAACAGAAATTGAGTATATGTGAAATCCTGAATTTTCTATTTTCACATTGTTTTAAAAGTATACAAGCATTTGATATTATAATAGGAACCAACACACTGAATTATGCCAAACTTTTCAAGCCTGCTGGATTTGCAGTTTCAAACTGTTTGCAATTGTTGTTTTATAAAAGTTTCATCTATACAATTGCTTATGGGTCTATATTATTGAAGCCATGCAGCCTGCACGCATGCATGTATTAGGAATTGTCCAGAGTTCAATGGCTATTTTCTGATGAACTCGTATATTGAGTATATTGCATTTGTTTTGTTTTGTGTATTTTTTTTTTATTCTCTCATTTGTTAGCCATATGTTGCTTGTCTCACCCTATAACCCATAAACCAATTGCACCGCTATTTTCCCCTGGTGGTGGGAATCTCCAAATCAACCTCCCATTCCATTGATTAATATGGCTGTCATGAGAAAGCACTTAATGAAATATGTCATTGCTCCCCAAGTATAAATATCCAAAAATGGACAACGCGAATGGATTGAAAATATAGAAGAAAAGTAATACCACTGAGGTATAAGGGATATAAGACCGAAATTGCGTGCATTTCAAACATAAAAAAACCCCATTTTTTTTCTTGTTTTTCCTACAACCACAAAGAATTCATCTTCTAGTAAAATATTGCATAATGATGGATTAACAAAAAAAAAGTACTACAGGAAAAAGAGTTCGGATGGAAAAGATGCACTCAAAATCCAATTGGGAGAAGAGTTTTAAAATAAATGGACACGCAAACACCATAAAAAGCATTTTTTCAAACAGAAAAACAAAACAGGAAAAGAGATTTTTCTCAGTGGTGACAATCAATCTCATGTTTTAACTACTCGACGGAGCATGCGCACAAAATCAACTTATTATTTCACAAGTTGCACATAACAGCTAATATTAGAAGTAATAATAGTGTAGAATAATTCAATAGTTATTAATTTTGAAACAAACCAATATGGGCAAAAAGCTATAGGTGGTTGTTGATAGTAGCCAAGTTATAGAAGTACGAGTTTTTGGGTAACACAGAATGGGCTTTAACTATTCCATAGCGATACAGTGAAGCCAACTTGAACCCCCCTTGCACCAGCGCCATTCTGCCTGGGTGGGGGATTATTATTAGAATAGGGCCAATTCTCTTTTTTTGGAAATATCCTGATTTCTAAATTACGATAGGTAAACTGCAATTATATATTATTAATAAGACTGCCCTTCTTTATTATACGTAATCTTTTAAGATTCATTTGTCCTAAAGTGGGACTGTCCCTTTAACAGTTTTGTATTCGGCAATTAGGAGATTTCCCAACGCAAAAATGAGTATTTTTGACCTAACAGTATTATTATTTCTCGAATAATAAAATGCGATTATAAAACCTGGTCCACTAATAAAAAAACTTTAAACCTATTTTTTGCTCATATTTAGAAACGTTTAGTATCAAAATTTAATTAAAATGCATTATTTGGTATTCAGTAGGTGTCCAAATATATTAGGAAATTTGAATATAAAGATGAATGAACCGAATTCCTTACTTATGAAATATTTTCATTATACACAACGAGCGTTGGGTTCATGCACCAACAGCATTTCAGCAATATTTTAATATTATAACATTTCCAATTACAATATTTTAATAAACTAAGTTGATGGGAGCTACATACTGGACCCATTGCAAGGCATTCTGCTTTCAAAATGGTACGCATATAAATGTTAGCTATAATAAGTGTGTCCCAAATGCTCGGTGATCATATTAGCTCTACATCTTATACACAGTGAGGTCCATAAGTACAGTTACAATGCCATGTATACACCTCCTATGCACTGATATTAAAGTTCTAGGCAGCTTAAATTCGGTGTTGTCTTGACCCACAAAGTTCATTTATCACAAATAACATCATTCACGTTAGGCCTACTTACTAATTTAAAATTGTTATTAATACGATTATACTGCGAGTAAAAACCGGAGAAAACACACACATGCTGTCACTGCCCAAACACTACTGGTTGAAACGAAAATGTGATTGGGAATAACAGTCAAAATTCAAAAGTAAATTTAATTTGTATTTTAACTACGGTACTTCGTTTTAATTAATCCATAGCCATTGATTACACGTCATTAAGTAAACATTTTAATGACTATATAAAGTACAGGCGTGATTATAGAACTTTTAATTGAAAAATATAATAGGAAAACGGCTTCTTTTTACAGATCGCATTGTAGAGCACGCAGGTGTTTTCCTAACCATATAATACCCGGTCACTTTTCCTAACCATATAATATCCACTATTTTTTGGATACTGGTGTGTGTAGGCTACTGGTTATTTAAAAAAATTAATTTATAAATTTCATTAATTAAATAATCCACTGGAGGAATTTAACCTATTTAATATTTCAATTGAAGGGGCTTGGCCCCCTCAAGTCCATAGCACCGACCGCCTATGAATGGAACCAAATTTCTTGGATTCTGCATGGATTTTGATAGAGGATATTAGTTTGTAGAGACTTGATGAAATAGGGCCCCCATGGGCCTTTCCTAAATTGGAAAAGCTGCAAAACAGGCCCGTAGCCAGCTCACCAGACTTTTTTTCCATGTATAAGGTATTGCAAGAAATTTAAAATGGGGGGCATTGCCCCCCCCTCCCCCATGACCCACCCTGGCTACGGACCCGCTGCAAAATTTGCAAGAGTTCTTATTATTTAAGAGATTTAAATAACGTGAAAATTATGACGGAACTTATGCACAAATTTACTGGTTTTTTCCTTCAAATTTAATACTAAACTTAAAACTTGAAATACAAAAAAAATATGGGTAAAATCTTATTTTTTAATGAAAATTACCTCCTTCAAAATACAATTAGCAAAGTACATGTGCATGTTTATTATACTATTTTAATTTTTCCTTAAAAATACATCAAGTCTGTGTTAAATAAGCATGAGTGGGCTTCACCAAGACTGCATTTTTTTGCGAGATGCACCCAGGAGATCTATACCATTTCATCCAAAATTGGATGTTCAGGTGTACTTTTAAAGCAATTTTTTTTATCTCACAACAATAAGTATGTCTTCTTATGTTGAACAATCATATTTTGCTCGGCCATTTTAATGGCACTTTAGGGACCAATGAAATAAAATTGTAGTCGAAATGATTGCCATTCGCACCCCCAATAATATTTACCCCCACACTCGCTCATATTTTCAGACAGATAAATAATAAATTACATTATAAGTCCTGGCAACAATAGCAACAGAAAATATTCAACCTTAAAGCAAGCGAGAGCAAGTTTCAGAAATAAAACATGAAAAACAAAAAATGTTCTCTCTTGCCCATCATATATAGGGTCCTATATACTTGCATTTTTTTTTCTTAGCATGGGTTTTTGTATCAAAACAATCGATTTTGGAGTTTTTCTTATCGAGCTCAGTCAGTTGACGATTCATCATAAACAAAATCCACTTAGGACAGACAATGCACTGATACAGTCTTAGACCGTTAAGAAAAAAAAAAGGTAAGATATTTTTTTGTGGGGGAATGAGGTAAAGAGAAGAAATTAAGATGGGGACTTTGCATGGTTTGGATAGGGATAAATAAGGTGGTTTTATTTTTCTTCACACAGTATAATATCATCACACAGGAGACACGTTGAGGTTTTTTAAGGGGAAAATTATTGATTTTTTTGTTGTTGGCAAAAAAAAAACACACATCGGGGAACCCTTTGTCAGCTTTAGCCACAAAATCTTGGTTTTGAAGCTAATATAGTATGCAAAGAATTTAAGATATGACATAAGGGTTTAGAACACACACAAGGATTTGAATATTTCACAGAAACTTGTCAAAATTCTTGAAATAGATATAGGTGCATTTTGTTTAGATTTCTTAGGATAAAATCTGAATATACATACATGGAATCACAGAGATATACTGAAAATATTCGTCATACTGAAAATACATATATTTTGATATACAATTAAGCCTATTGGTAATCCCAAACATTAATATATTTTCAAAACTATTTCAAGAGTACTATGCACGGTGTAGTATATTTATATAGGTGAAGGAACTGTCGTCTGCTGCAATGCTTTTTCGACCATAGTTGCCAAAAGTTGACGCTAGATGGCAATAATATCTAGGGACTCAAGGTCAAACATTTCCTTAGAATATTAAATTGGTTTTAACCTTCCCCGTGACCTTCAGCCATTTGTCTATTGGTCCTGCACTACTAGCGCCCTCATAAGCGGTCAGGTCACAATAATAATGCCAAGAAATCTTGTCAGTCGACTACCCTGGTACTATAGTATATCGTAAAATAGGAGAAAAATGGAAATTTACACATTTTAAAAACGACTAAATATTTATTTTCAAAATGTTGGCATTCAATTCACTGGATTAAAATAATATTATTACTATAAATATTTTTCCTACTAATTGGTAACTATAATTCCTACTATTAAGTATTTAAAAAAAACAAGAAAAAATTATATTACAGTGGTATTTTTTTTATTTTTTGGTTATATGTACGGGTGTATCATAAAGTTACGAAGTTAATTTCAGTATATATGGCTACCAGTATCTTATAACTTGGCTTTACTTGACATTTCCTTCTTGTATACAATTTATTTACCTTTGGGCATGATTTATTATTTTACGTTGATATTTTTTTTCTGAATAACTTAAGATTTGTATTGAAAGTGGCGCCCTGCACGAAATCAAAAGTGCTTCTACATTTTAGCAATGAACAGAACCAAAAAAAAAAGGTCTATAGCTTACATCACGTCTTATATAAGTCTAGAATCTAAACTCCATATGGTGCGAAAGGCACCAGGATTTTCAAGTTGATTAAATTTATAACAGTTCACACACCAAAAAAAAGCAAATCAATTCCGTTAGAAATTTTGCTTTGCTTTTTACCAAGTTTACGTGAACTGGTTGAAGAATGAAACAATTTACAAAATACAATGTAAAATGCTATACATTGGAAATAGGCAAGGTAAGTTGATCGTGTGTGTTTACTGTATGAACTTCACTGCAGATGTACACACAAAATATGTTTATATTTAAATATGCAGCCAAATATATTTTCTTTACGAAAAAATATTATTCAAAAAAAAAGCTGAAATGAAAACTTGAAACTGCTTCCAATTTTTCCATATGATTATACAAAATTATATATTTTTTTTCACCAGTCTTTTGGAAAAGTAGATTTCAGAAACAGCTGCAAACATATTCAGAAATCTTTTGAATTTTAAATCAATGTGATAAAAGATTTTCTTTGCAAGAAAAACATCTTGATTATAAATCTAAAAATAGAGTTGTATAAATATATACATGTATATACTTTCAAACAACGATAAAAATAATGCATTTTTTAAGTAGAAGTGTAAGTCAAATTAAAGCCTCGATGTCAGTTGACTGTATGCAAAAAAAATTTAAAAAAAGAAAACCACATCAAGGTAGCACAACAAAATATTAAAATATTTTAAAAATTTGTGAATTTTTAATAACAATTTTTTTTATTTAACAAATCATTCTTCTATCCACTCGTTATAAGGTTGTTTTTGTTAGGTTTGGTTTGGTTAGGATATATAGGATAGCAGTAGCAGGGGGTCTCTATAAATTCTTTTAAATGAGCACTGATTGTATAGTATTGTCCACCTAATATCACAAAACATCGTTACATAGTGAAATTGGTTATAAATTTGTTGTACAACGTGTTAAATATACTGCACTGTAAAAAGTAGGTGTCTTAAAGACATGACTTTTTCTGACCCCTATTTTAAGTCACAATTTTGCGACTAAATAATTTTTTTTAGTCACATCTTGCGACTTTTAAGTTGCAAGATGCGACTAAAAAAATTTTTTTAGTAGCAAGAATGTGACTTAAAATAGGGGTCAGAAATAGTCGATTATAACGCCTTATATTCATCCTTTTTGTGTCTTATTAGACATGTCACTTTTTAGAGTGTGAATAGTGCAATTAACATGGGTGATATACCCAGAAAAATGTTAAATGACATCATGTTATGTAACTTTTTTTATCATTTTGTAACAAGTTGTATAACTTTGCTCTTAGAATGATTTTTCCATTTTATTTTTTTGATAAAGTTCAATTTTGGTTATTCTCACTTTGAGAGGTGGTGGTTGTACTAAATATTTAAAACTATAGTGTATACAATAAAATAGTCCAAGCTATAGTTCTTCTTTAATAGTATAAGGGCTTGATTCTACGAAGGATTAAATAGCCGGAATATATATATCCATTTTATCCATATAGGCAATTAATGAAGGGTAATAAGATGGCATTGGAATTGTTCTATCCTTTTTGCTGAGATATCGTTAAAAGTAGGCTTCATGGTCCCAATTCAATTACACAAGCTTGAACACGTAGCGAGTGAAAACTAATCAGAAAAGGTGGAAATTAAGCAATGAAATGTCTTCGCTGATATTTTCACGCAATGGGCCCAGAACAGAAAACAAACCTAAGTCATTTCATGACCACTAAGTACGCAAAAAGACCAATAAAATGTACACTACAACAACAACATAAAAACCAATATCTCCTATTTTTAACGCTCACCAAACTCAAAAGTAAAAAAAAAAACAGAAAAAGTATATACATGCATGCACAACAAATACAATATGACAACTCATAAACTAATGTCTCAGTGCAATTGGTTTTACCAATTTATAAATCGATTATCTAATTTAGGAAATCGAAAGTCTTATAAATATAAAATAAATATATAAATATAAATATAAATTAAGAGGTCATTCATAAATGTAAATGACGTTAGCATTGAAAGGAAAAAATAAAATCATTAAAATCTTATTTTTTTTCAGTATAGGCCTACTAATTTCAGAATCCTGCAATTTGTGACAAGGTTTGGCATGGAAAAAGATACGTCTCCACCTCCCCCTCCCACCCCCTCAAGGGCGGATACGGGGTGGACAAAAAATATAGCCAGCAAAAATGACCGCCTGGTATCCAGAGAAAATTGTCTCCCCAAAGCGGTAACATGTGATTGCCCCCCCCCCCCTTTGCAAAATCCTGTAACCGCCCCTGCCCCCCTCCCCAGCTGAGTTATGTAAATATTTGAACGCTCCCTCTCTGCATCGAAAAGTACTTGCCATAATGTGCCCTCGCGACTTGAGGGGTCACGAATTCAATTAACATATACCATTAAAAAATCTGTTCTGATATCATAAAGATTTAATAAATGAAGAAATGAAATCGAAAACCACATGAGTCCATTTTTGCTGAAAGTATAAGATAGTTCCAGGGAACCAAAGTGGGAAAATGCATCCCAAAGTGCAAGTTCCTGTCTTAAAAATAAAGCTCAGAATTTTAAAATTTATCTAATTTTTTATGGAATAGCTCTTGCTTGATTTTCTTTAGACGCATTTTTCTGGAAATCTGGATTCATGTGGTTTTGATCTCAGCTCTTCAAATAGATTTGACGTAACTGAAATTCGTATACATTATTGACATATTTGATCAATGATTTGTCCTTATGTTAGTTTCATTACAAAGAGCTATATCACAAAAAGAAAAATGCGATATACATAGTCTCAATCTATAGAAGATCACGTCATAACACTTCCTCGAAAATCGGTATCCATTTTCTTTTACAAGGTCAAGGTGAACATAAAATCTGAATTTTCCTAAATTACCACACATCCTACCCACTAAACGTGTTGAATATTGATAAAATTAAGTATATAACAGGGTGCTTGATAGTGTGCACATTACTCATATATACATATCACTTTCAATCAATGACCCTCATTTTGGATAGTTATATATCGATAAACATTTTGTTCACCCTGTATATTATACCCGGGTAGTATATAACCATTTCTGAATGATTAGTAATGCTGTGCAACAATAATCTAACGGGCCATTAGTATGCAGATGTATTAAATATCAGGGCAAAGTTAGATGATATTATATATATTAAATATAAAATCACAAAAAAATAACGACGTAAACTTGACACTAAAACTGACTAACATAAACAGCCAACATATTTTATTTAAAAAAAAGGCATAAACATATTAATAATTAAGGAAAATGTCATAGAATTTACAGACAACTATTCAGATATCTACATTCTAGAGTGTAAATAATAAAAGAAAATGTTTTACAACTTATGAGCTATATATTTGAAAACCCAGTAGGACCAAAAAATATGGCACAAGCAAATCCTTTGCCATGGATCTTATATAAGAAGACGAATATAAACAAAATGCCAAGATACATACTACCAACAAATTGTGATATAAATATATCATTAAGCTATAAATATATAATAGCACAGAATAAAATGTTTGGGCTTAGATTTAGATATTGCCTTCTAGCTGTATAGGTCCAAAAACTATACATTATATACTTCAAAGCTTAACTACAGTTTGAATATTTTATAAACATTTTTGCTGGAATACACAAATATTGACTTTATATTTCAAAAATAATAATAATAAACACGAAGTAGCTATGATGATAAAACACAAAAAAAGTATATTTTTAACATTATTGATTATATTTAAAAACTTTGAAATACTCGTGTTTCCATTTCATTAACAATTAATGTTACACCACGGGCGAGACATGCGCGCTCTATATATATTTATTTAATACTTCGAAAATAATAAGTAAACGTTGCCAAATTAATCTATTTTTGTGGCTTTTAAACAAATTCTTTCTTTAAGATATTAGTAGGCCTACTATAACGTTTTCTAAAACCAATAATAATAATAATAATAATTTATTTAGCTGATTTTGGCATTTCGTTTAAATAAACTATAATTATTTTTCTTTGTGATAAGGAATCTTACTTAATTCTTACTCCATGTGAATTAAACTAATTAAGCCCTATTTAGAGTAAATTATCTCTTATCTTGCTAATTATACAGCAATGCACCATGAATCATTAGTTATATTCACATAAATGATGTAGTGCCTCGGTATGTGAAAAATTTAGCCCTGATATTGAACATTGTGTGCATGATTAAGTTCGTAATTAATTTTCACTAATTAGGTCCTTTATTTAAATAGCATATATAAACAAGAAAAGACACATGGTATAAGCATTTTATACTTAAATTAAAGCAGAGAAGGAAATCCATGCAATGTAATTGGAAAAAAAATATCATTTAACATATGAGGATTTATTATTCTTTATAATTAATTGAACATAAACTTTATATTATTCTACAAAAAAATTGTCTAATAACTAGAACTTGGACAAATAAAAATATATATATGTATAGTCAAATATCTGCTACAAAACTCGTATATCTATGTATACTATAATTATATTCCAAGCAAAGTTAATCATTGGCACTATACTGTAAATCAATATTCTGAATGAAATTCTTAAAAAAGCCATTTAAATGAGATTTTTTTCAAATAAAATATTTTATATACTTTTTTGATTATGTGCAATTAATCCTATACAGTTTAAGAAACAGCTAGGGCATGTAAAGTTGTTGGAAATTTTCGACAAACTACTAGTAAATAACGTTCGTTCAAGAATAACCTTCAACTCGTGGTAAGCCTGAGAGGATTCACTTTCATGCCACAAGAATAATTTCTTATAGTTATAGGAACCTTGCAACTATGTGCCAAGGATTATTGTTTCTTCACAAGCATTATTCATAGGCTATACTATATAGAATTAATTGATTTCATTTCTAACCATTTAATATGTGATACATTGGTATATAGTTCTAAATTGCAACAGATTTAAGCAAGCTCAAAATTTTAAGTTTTATTTGCCAAATCCAAGGGATTATATACTAAATTAAGTTTAAAAAAAAGCTGCAATTCTTTGTATAGATATAGTTTATTGTGATAATAATAACTATATAAATGTGCAATAAATTATACCTAAAGCAAATACTGCATGCCTTTCAAGTACTCTTTTTTTAGTCTATATATAAGCTCGTATTATTATAGTTTCAAATTTCCACTCATGTTTACAATGCTTATTGTAACCATGAATGTGCGAGATTATTAATATAAAATGCTAAGAAACAGCATTTAATTTTCCAAATGATGGCTTCCTGCCGAGAAAACGCAGCTGAAAATCTTATCGAACAAAACCAGGATTAATTTGGGATCAATTTATTGCCACCATGAAAATAAATTGAAATTACAATGCACGGGATGATTTTAACATTTGCATGCATCAAACTTTTTATAATACTATATATGGGTTCCCTTAAATATTTTCAGTTGCAATGTAATATTAGTTTTACAAATTAAAAAAATTTCACAAATCATTAAAGATGCAATGCATGCTTTTAATAAGTATTTAAAAAAGCAATGATGTACATAGCGATGGCTTAACTCACAAGTAACGAATGAGCCAAACGTTGCTTTCACAATAATATAGCGTTTTTAAGGAAAAAAAGTATAATTAGGAAATAAGCAATGTTAAAAGGAGATTTGGTGAACGGATGAAACAATATATGTATTTTATAGGGAATGTGCTATTTTTTTTTAAATAATTATATATATATATATATATATATGAAGCTGTTCTATAACGGGTCTCCCGTGTCGTCTTTTTTATTATATTTGAGTATATAATATAATCTGCATAATTTATTAAAATGTGGACACTATAATACTATTATTTCGATAGTTCACAGCTATTTGGTTATAATCTTTTGGCATAAATCTTTTTGAAAACGTCTTAAGCCATTCGAATTGTGATTCAAACATGCATGAAAGCGTGAAATGCCCCCCCTTTTTAAAAAATAATATATATATACAATACATTATGTCCAACAGTTTATGTTGTCGATGAAATATTGATCATTTAGAAAGTCAGTGAAGGATGTAATAGAGGTTCTCATTCTATATGAATAGGGACCCTCATGTGAAATTTGAGAGATTTTTCTTTTTATTTATGCCTATATGCTATGCTTAAACTATTGTTAAAATGTTTGAAGCATGCAAACCGTTATCAACCCATTGTTGTGTAATATAATAGAGAAAATGGAAACGAATTTACAGCAATAAATTTTCATCATAAATGCCTCCTTTTCTGCGTAATTACATTTCAAGTTGATTTTTCCATCTAATATTATGGATATTTTTCCACAGAGTTTTAAGAGAGTGCAGGCTATATAATGGCATATATATAGTAGACATTATACTGCATGCACTGGCCAAAATGTGAATGTAATGGCATGGACAATGGCGAATTGCAATGTTGCACGCTTATAATCTTATTATATTAAGTGATAAGTTGGTTAATCGACCTTTCAAACAAACTCATTTCACAGCAATTCAACATATATATATATATATATATATATATAGTGCATGCTCCAATTGTAAATATAGAGATTCAACGCTGCATGGTTAAGATGGTTCCTTTACAATAAATCATTTCTTATTATATATTGGAGCAACATGCACTGCTGCAACACAGAATTCACAAAAATGCATAATTTCAAACACGAGGGTATATCCATTAATAATCAATCTGATAAAAATGGGATTTCAGGTCCATTAATATCCCCTAAGAAATTTATAAAATTGATTTTTATAAAATATTTTGTCAGTATTTTTATGATTTCAAATATTACACCAGACACAAAACGTGTGTTCAATTTTAAATACAGCTAGTGTATAAGTTGCATAAACATCATAATTCCTTTTAAGAAATCCCAATCAATATTCTGAACATTGTTTGCACCATAAAAGATACGAAAACATTTTTGTGTTATTATAGTATGGTGTATATATATATACGCTCGTGTATACCGTATAACTCTAATAATAATAATGGGATAGAGAATTTGTAGCAAAGATATCAATCATAATTTAGGAGCTAAAACATTAGATAAAAAAAGTCTAGCTAAATTATAGATATTGTAAAAAATTCTTATACATTTTTTAGAAGTAGTTTATACTTTCAAGAAAAAACATACACAGAATTATGAAGCAATTGCAATAATGCACTTTACAACACCGTCCATACGTTAAAGAAGAAAATCATCCTTAAAACATCTTTTTATAAAAAGACAATAATTATAGTAAAAAGCATGTCCCAAAAACGTCCAATCAATTCAATTCAATTCACTTCAGTACCCTACGGGATCAGCCTCCAATTTTAAATTTAAATAAATCTTAGCAAAATATCACCGAAATTACTTATATTAAAAGGGATTTAAGCTTACGATGTAAGGATAACTGGATAACAACAAAGTATTAATTCTCTTTTTCAAAAATAAGTGTATAGGGTTACTTTATAAGTTAAAAACTAGTTTGTTGGTAACCAATCGAGACAAAATGTTTCCATGGCAACCATGAGGAATAATACTTAAATTTGATATGTTAAAATATAAATGAGCAATATACATAGTAGACATAATTGGATTATGATAAACAGGATAGGCAAATACATGCAGTGTGCATGGAAACATGGCATTATAATGGAATAACAGAAAATACGACCTAAGGCTAATTTATTTAAAAATTAAAAATAAAACAATAAACGAGGGACATTATGTTGTTTCAATACATATAGTTGAAGATCCTGCCTGTTAGCTACAACCGAATAGAAAAGGTCATACAAGAGATTGACTTATGACGTTTCCTAACTTTTGACACACCCTGTCATGCCTCATGCACTCAAATGTTTTGATGTGCACTAAACATTAGACAGTTTTTCCTCCAAAATATTGAAATTTTATTGAAATTTTTTTTCCAAAATAAATACTTTAGCCATGTATAGCACAACATGTACTTTTATAAATTTATAAACATGCACTTTTTGGAAAATTTCTTTTCCAAATCATAAGGCCTATTACTGTTATATCCTATATTCAGTAAGATTATAGCTATCACATTGAACCCTATATTTACATTGATATAAATATATTATTGTATGGAATATTTTAAAAAGATATTTTATTTAAAATGTATATTTTCAGCTGCATCAGGAGTTATAAATCTTGCAATGTATTTCAAAATGTATTAAAGGGATAGGCCCACTTTAAAAGAAGCTGGTTTTAGAAATAAGAGCAGGGGGTTCAAACCCCCTTAAACCAAAATTTTGCCTATAAAAACCCCCTCTTTTTTTAAAAAAATTGCCAAAATTTTGGGGGTTTCCACCCCCAACTTCCCCTCCCCCCCCCATTTGTAAATCCTGGCTGCGTCCCTGCAGCCTTTCATATATCTATAGTAAGTGTGCACAGCTTAAATATCACTTGTTACAAAGTGGGACTTTCCCTTTAACTTTGCAAGTGGAACTTTCTTAATTAACAAAAAAAAGTAATTAAAACAATATAATATTTATTTTAAATTATATTAAAAAACCACCTTATTTTATGGAATATAATATACTAAACATTATAAAATGATTATTTTAAATAATATTTTTAATGACTGTCTCATCTATTGCATATCATTTATATTAGCATTTGAGATATGCCCCAATGAATTGCAGCAATATTATTTTTTATTCAAGTGTCCATCACAATTAAAAGTTCAATTAATATTCATTTTTAAAGTATTCTTTTTCTATACCTAAGTGCAAATATTTACTTAAGCATGCATGCATTGCAGATGATGTTATTCGTGCATTTTGAATTGTATATTTTGAGTCTATAGTTGAGTGATGTTTACCCAACATTAATTCAACGCGTTAACCTCGATTGGCATTTATAAACAGACATTGAAATTCAAATATAGGGTCATATAACTGGTCATCGATTAAATGCTTTATATGGGAAAAATAAACAACTGGTGTGTTGAATGCAAAATGACTAAAAATGGGGCTGGTCAATCACCATTAAGGACATTAACAAAATTGCATTTCAATCAGCAGATATGCAAGTATATATCGTCTATTATACTTTCAACCAATTTTACATATTATATCTTAATTATTTAAAAAGAATATAGAATCAAATGTAAACACATAGCCTAATGTAAATTTGGGCGAAACAATGTAAATATTGGACTTTTTACAAATAGTAGGCGTGAAATGTCCACTTATATTCAGTTGATCAATAATCTGTCACAAAATTTGATATTCGCGATAAATGAATTATGCAAATAAACAATTATTAAAAAAAAATGAAAAATGCACACACAGATTATTGAAACCAAACATAAGTATGCAATACGTCTCTGCATGCCCAAACATAGTTTTGAAAGTCATTTTAAAATGTATTCTTTAAAGTATTAATTCTTGTCTTAATATATAAAAAGAGTACAAATTACCTGTACAACTGCAATGCATTTATACATTAATTTTTTAAATGCATTTTAAATTATATTTTCCAAAAATAAATGTAAAAACAAGAACAACTTTGGGTCACCCAATCTGTCAAGGAAAAGGAATATTTTTGGTGCCTTTCAGTTAAAAGAAGGCACTTTTCCCATTACAAATCTTGTTTTTCATTGGAAAATCATATACTTAACACAATTTATTCTGATATGTTATATACTGATTGCCTGTTAATTATTGAACAAAATTGTATGATCTTGCATCAACATTTTATGTTTTAAAACTGGGTATGTAGACATGTTATTTTTAAAATTACAAAGTGATTCAAATAATTTAAGAATAAATTTTGTAAGTATGCCATTTGACTTGCTAAGATGTGAGTTCTTTGAAACTATCGATATTTTTCTTGCTTGACATTTTCCAAAATAGGTTCATTTTTCAAAATTTGCTTTTGTGTTTGTCTCAGGTCATGCAGAGGTAAGCCCACTGCATTCCCATGTTACTGATTTTCTATAATTGCAATGTCTGGCCGAAAATACAAGAAAACCTTTGCTAAAATGATTACAACCATGGAAGAGGGCTACACCTCAGAATCTTATAGTATCAATAATAAGCTGTTTGAAAGAAATGTCTGCTTGATAAACGTAAAATCGAAGTGCTTTTATATAGAAAAAGAGAAGAAATGGAATAAACTCGAAGTTATGGGGAAAAAGAAAGAAAAAAACCTACACAAAACAATACAATTTACACAAAAAAAGTCGCATGCATGCACTATAGGTGTGTGGCTATAAGACATTGGGAGTGCATTTAGGTTACCCAATATACGACGAGGTCCACAAGTCACCGAACACAAATAAAAAGCGATCATTGAGCTTTTAATATAGAAATTTAAAACAAAAAAACTACTTTATATGGAAACTATGGTCTCATTAACACTTCTCACTTCGTAGTGCACACTTCATAAGTGATATACTACATAATTCAGATTGAACACTTCACAACCTAAACGCTTCAATGTTCCGCATGTGTATATGTAGTGTGAAGTTTAAAACCACAACATGTGAGGTGTACATACGAATTTATGAAAGACTTTTGAAGCAATTACATCGATGGTTTAATTCATAGCGAACGAGCCAATTTTTCAGAAATGAGGTAAGTATAGACTGAACCATTGTGATCCCAAAAGTCCCTATGAAGTTACAGAAATTACTTTAACCAATAATCGTTAAAGTTACAGAGATGAAGAAAAGCGACTATCCAACAAGGTATCATCCCTAAAGTTACAAGCATGCAGAGAATGGTAACATTCGTTACCGGTAGTTTACCTTTTAAAAAATACTGATGTATAAGTAGCGAATGTGACACACACAACCAACATTCGCTACTTTTTTTTTCCGTCACTTTATTCGAAATTCAAATTAATGGATGTGCACATTCGCTACTTTATACTTAATTTATTTCGCTTTCCTACAAACAAAAATTAGCACATTCCCTACAAAATATATATATTGTTTCATCTGTTCACCAAATTTCACAAATTATATTTTTTTATTTATAAAATTGCTAATGTCTCGAAAGCAACTTTTGGATCATTCGCTACTTGCGAATTAAAGCCATCGATAGGAATTAACTATGAAGCGGGAATTGAAAAGTATAAATTTGTGTGGTGTAGTGGTGTTCGGTGACTTACGGACCAAACAATCTAAGAAATGTCTTTTTGCAGTTTTGTGTTAAGATAAGTGCATGACGATACCAAATGCTATTTGCAATCTATACGGTGAATTGACGTTGGCATTTCCAAGTGGAAAACAGAGCATGTTTCACAATGATGGACACCAAAAAATGCTACTTCTGTCCAACAACCTCCTTCACAATGTCACTTTATATGGACAACCATGCATGAAGAGAGGCTCGGGCACCTTCAATAGACATCACTGCATCAAGAAGAAAAAGAAGAAGAAGAAATTTGGGTTTCCTAGAAGCAAATAAATTGCGCGAAACGAATGATACGTCATGCCCCAATGGGAACAACAAACCAGACTCCTTCATTGGCAAAAGTTTAATATGGACCTTGGTCAGCAAAAAAAAAAGAAACGAAAAAAAAAGCTATTTGCAAAAATGTCCAATGATGTTTATGCTCGCTTCAGGTTAGGGCCTTATACTTTTAAAACGTGTCATGAATAAGAAGAAATAAAGAGAAGTTCATGTTGTGCTGTGAAAAATTTATGTACCTATATAGTACAACTATACAGTCTGGTTAATGGATGACTTTCTTTAAAAAATACACGCATGAAATATTACGGCGAAATTTAAACGGAAATTACTGTCTGCTATTTCCACTTGAATGTGATCAAAACTTATTATCCTTGCCTTATCAAGAACTTAACATGATTTGTTGGTGTTCCCGTATCATGTATACAAAAATGCAAGTATTTTAGTCTCTGATCATTTGACTCGCATCTTAGCTGAAAAAAAATCATGTTGAACTTCTCAAATAAGTTTATAAAACTTTATAAAGTTTTTAATAAATCAGGTAATTTTAAGCCTGCAAACACCACTATGCAAGTTACCAGTTTGATGTCATGACATGCAGCATAAAGTCATCCTATATCTTTATAAAAACCTGCCTTAAACCCCATCCCATACATTGCACACCAATTCCTCCATAATTATTTACCGAAATCCTTTAAAGGAACAGTCCCACTTTGAAACAAGTTAGTTTTAGGAAAAAGAACATGAAAAATTAGGATAGATATGCATGTATTGAACTTGCAATTCTATTTGAGCCTACCGATCATTAGATAAAATCGTCAGAATACGTGTATTTGGTTTAAAATGCAAAGCCCAAGTAGGTGCCATTTTACTGACAGAATGTAGCGCCTTCTACTGGATAAAAGGCATCAGCAACTCTCATGGAACACAGCCAAACACGTCCTAGAGGGTGCTACCAACTTTCAGTGTCTATACTGAAATCTATGGAAAAATGGCGCTTATCATGTATTTTAGCAAACGTTGTATTTTCATCAATATGGAAGCTCTGCTGCACTTATTATTGCACAGCCATTTATATCTAGTAATTGTGTACCATTTGAAAATTACTTGTTACAAGGTGGGGCTTTCCCTTTAATGATTTCCTTAAATATATGACAATGAATTTGTATTTCATAAAATTCGGATATTGTCAAGCTATAGTCTATATTTTGTCAGTGGACAAAAATGGGAATGCAATTTCAAATTCTTTATATACATAAATGTTCAGGGTTTTTAAGTTCTAGAAATAAAAGTTTAGCTATCACAAACTGATAGCAGATAAAATATTTGGTTTAAAAGATGAAAAAGCATGTAGCCTATGCTGTATGTCAATTTTTTAAGCGAATCAACAACGTCTTGTGCCTCAGACGATTTGTCAATGTGATTGGTGATGCATTATGGAAGCCATTTCTTCAAGAAAATGTGAAGGAAAGCACTTGGAAAAAAAAACCAAGATTTGTTTTCCTGTCTGTATTGCAGAGAATTTGGAAAACCCTGATGACATTTCCCATAAAACAATATGAGACAAAGAAGGTGCAATGCTATTCTTCTCTATACTATCGGACCACTTGGAAAAAGTGGTCAACAAAAATAGATTTATGATATTATCTAGAAAATATAACAAAGTTATAGCAAAACTTTTCATATCGATTTACCATTTTCTATACGTTTCATTCATAGTTGACTTTGGAATTTTGAAAATTGAATTTGGAAATGAAAACACCAAAATGATACGTTTTACATTAACAAAAATTGGAAATTATAAAAAACCAATTTGTATAATTATTAACCCTATATGCAATAAACAGGGCTCTGCAATTTAGTCTAAAAAAGCATATAATAGAGAATACGAGCTCGTATTACAGTGGAATTGAATCAGAGAAGTCAGCACGCCTTTTAACAAGACCCAAATATATTCCTTATAACTGAGAATTTCTGGCCATATAGATTCAATCATTGCACAAAAAGTTTATTCCTAAATCCTCCTGACCTCATTTCGTTGAGTTAACCCTGTATATGCACCAGACAAAAGCCAATGGCTTAATTATTTCAAAATTGGAGTTGGGATATATTTTATCTCACTTGTTAACTAGCACAACCACGCAATAAAAGATTCCTGAGAAGTAATTTCTTAGCTTTTAGTTCATGATCTGTGGCGCAAAAATATAGCAGCGTTCACATATATTACATAAGACTGAATGGGAAATTCATTATATATAGTGCTACATATCTCATTGTGGACCTATTCCTAGTATTAATGAATAAAATAATATATTATAATTTTAATTTCATATTTTAAAAATTCTCACTATATACTACTTTTCGATTTACAACATATGCTTGCTAATTCTGAAATATCTCGTTCAATTAGGATTCCACATGGTCTCTTTTTAAAATTGAAAATACAGTATATATATATACATGTAGACAAAAGTTACACATTTCAACTATAATGCTTGCACATTAAAGGAGAAGTCTCACTTTGAAACAATAGATATTTAAGTTGTTTTCCTAAAATTAACTTGTTTCAAAGTGGGACTGTCCCTTTAATTAAACAATTTATTTGCTGCATAGAATAAATTAGATATATTTATTTTAATTTTGAAATGCATGGGGTGAGATCGAGGGGGATTAGCAAATCTGTTACAAAGTTTTATAAAGGGGGAGGATGAATCCACGCATTTAACTTATACTATATTAACAAGATGGCATCAATGAAAGCTGGCGATAAAAACAAATGATAATTAGAAACCAAGAAAGACCAAAATGCATTCTTGCAGACAGAAAATGTGAAAAGTAGAACATCAATCATGCGTTGTAGAATGGTGCTAGCCACTACTTGGCCATGCACCAAACAACAAACAAACCCACATTTTACATTATGAAGAGAAAAAAAGGATATGTGTGTGTGTATGTATGCACGTATACGACGTTGGTTGGTATATATCAATTTGAAACGTATAAAGTGAAATGGGAAAGTTGTGTTGGTAACAGGAAGAAGGGTTTGTTGCTTTTTGTCAGTGCGGCCATTAGGTTGTTCCCAACGGTAAAAGCCCAACGTTTTTCGTTGAATACTAAATGTAGAGTAATCCATTTTGGTGGACATTCGACAGTTTTACTCTTCCGGAGACATATACGAGATGAAGAAGATGGAAACATGGAAAAAAGAGTGCATTGGACGAAGGAAGAAGAAGAAGAAAACATTTGCAATTGTTGAAAATCGTTGCTGTATTATATATATACGGATTCGCCTTTTATTTTTAGTCTATAAGATTTTCACTATAGACAAACATTTTGACTCTCACCTGGGATTTGATCATAGGTGACGTGGGCTGTTTATCAAAGTACTTTATTAGCCCGATTACCTGAATGATGGAGCGCATCCAACTTAACAAAGAAATAAGAGAAATAGGTATACACCCATCTACAAATGCATATATATAGATATATAAAGGAGTTAGCTGTTACGTGTATATATATCTTTAGAGGAAATGGAATTTACAAAAAGGTTTCAAGATTGATAACGTCTTGGTTATTATGTGGTCGTCAGACGTCCAAAATAAAATTCAAAAAAAAGGGAAGAAGTTTCTGATCGAGAATCAAAACCAACAACCATAAGGGAGTTTGATAAATAGAGAAAAAGAGAGAAAAAAAAGGATGGGTATATACGCTCCTACAAATAGAAGTTCAAAAAGAGAAAAAAACACAAGAAAAATGTATAAGCCAAAGGGAGTTTAAAAAGTATATCTTTTTTATCTTTTAAGCTACTGCAGGGGGGTTCATGTTGACTTTTTAAGCACTTTTGTTTTAAAAAAGGCAAAAAAAGTATAGATTTTAAGCAGGAAAAGAAAATATTTTCCTGCCATATGAACAGAATATTGTTTTATATACCATCTTCAGATTATATAGGCTACGAGGCAAACTAACTGAATTTCATTTATTGGAAACAAATAATTTTTACACACAATTGTTTATACATACATGTGTTTGCGTGTGGATTTCACTTTTTTTCCATGCAAACATATGTTGCATTCAGGCATTTCTACTAATTTTTCAATTGTACTGAATTGAAATTACTCATCAAATGTAGCCTGCGGTAAAATAATAAATAAATAAAACCTTTCAATCTAAGATTAGGCATCACCTATGATAATACAAATTTCCTGGTTGAATAGGAAATATCTTTTAACATCCAAGTGAAATGTATTTTCAATTTATTTAAATATCAGCATATTTTTTTGGTAACAAAAGATACAAGTTTTACGCAATGACAAAATTTTTAATCATTTCCCTTTTAATATAAGATTTATTTTTATTTACTCCAATATTCCAAAATTTCATTTATTTTAAGAAATTCGTGAAAAAAAAGCAAGATGTCTTCATTATTTAAGGGGCAACCATTATTTTTTGGAATTAAAATTCCGGATATTTTTCGATTTTTACCATGCAGAAATATCAATTTTATGTCTGACATCAGCAATCTCTTAACCTTCTCCATCCATGCATGACATTAATGAATGGTCCCTAATCATTAACAAGTCTATAGTTATGGACCAACATAAAATGCACATGAAAGGTAGTGCCCCCTTATGAAACTATTTGTTAAACTAAGGTAAATAGCGCCAATATATATTAAACCGTACAAAAAGGGAGCTAAACAGGCTGTCAAAGAGGATTTTTTAAAAGGAGCAAACAAAATATTACATTATTTAGGGCCAATTGTACCAACAAGGGTTAACTTTAATCCACTGTTAAACTTAGGTTTACTCTACTTTCCTGAATTTTCATTGGCCCAAATCGGTCACATGATCAAACTTATCCAGGGTTAAGACTTAACTGTAGTTGGTACAATTGGCCCTTAATGATAAAATCGTTAAATAATAAGCATTACCTTTGGATAAGCAGAATAATATTACCTTTATTGAAATATAAGTTCTCTTCTTTATTATTAATTGAATATTGGTTTGTTGTTGCATTCGACTGTTTTTTCTTTAAATTTTCCAAATGCATTTTATGTTGTCAATGAATATTTTGTAAGAAAATAAATGGGATGATTTCCCAGATATTTCAAGTACCAGTAATTACATTTCTTTTTCTTATCAGCATACTTAAGTCATTATAACTACAAAAACATTGTCTATGCCTTAATTTACTTCACAAAATTTATTTAATTTAGCTTTTCCTGCTTTCATTCACTTCAAAAATATGGCAACAATTGACTTTTTTACAAAATATAACCCTTGTTCAAACCGTGTATTGGACAGTTGGAAGTGAAATTCCTGAGGAGAATTTCTAAATCATCATACCCAAATAAACCAATGTTTGTTTGTTTAAAAACTCAATTTTTTTAAAAAAAAAAAAGCAAACCAAGGAGAAATCTAAAAAAAATCTATACTTTTTGTTGACTCGAGGAAATAACGTATAAAAAAAAACACAACGAGCAAACAAATTTCCTGATTTATCCATGCAAAGTGCACAAATGTTTCAATTTATTAGAAATAAGATTTGAGGGAGTGGATTGAGTGGAGGAGAATATTTCAAGTGAAAAAAGTCAAAATCTTACCTTATTTACATGAAATTCAAAATGAGGTAACTTCAATGTATTTACTCTTCAATCTAAAAACACAAGATTGTTTTTGTCAAAACTCAGTTTTAGGGTTAATGCAAACATAGCTGACAAAACGTACAAATGAAGCCTATCCAAAAATGACGTCAAAGGAAAACGACAGAAAAAGAAAAAACTATAGAAATGCCTACATATTCAATTTCACCTTGTACCAAATGTAAGAAAATATTTAGATGGGAAATGTTAAAGATATTTGCATTTGCTTTTGTTTCCTCAATAAAAAAAAAATAGCAAGAACTTAAGTTTGATGTTCAAATGAACATATCGATTTTATCTTATTTGTCAACGTTGCGTGACAATGTGACAGATACAAATGGCATTGTCAAGACACTTATAGTGGCTCACGACCAAAAATAAAACAATTTTATTTCCAAATAGAAATAAAAAATAGGATTCACGATTTATTTCTATTTTCATTCCTCCTCCTTTTTTAAATTGAAAAGAGACCAAATAAAACGCAATCATATATTAAAATTGATAAGACTAACATAAGAAGGGAAGAGCCATCTATGTGGAATTAATAATAAAACATTTGAAAATTTCATTCCATACCAAATGAAACTTTCATTTATTTCCAACAATTGCGAAGCTGTTCCAACAGTTGGAAACTGCTGACAAACATGCAGTTAACTTGTATTGCCAAAACCAATATTACAATTCAACCTACAAAAAGATTTAAAGTAAAATCTAGGTATATCCAGGTATTATTCGAAAAACGACATTTTCCTAGAATTTCGGATAAAGCTTGATAGCATTATTGCCAATTTGCTAAATAAAAAATAAAAATGCAACGACAAATGTATGACTGCACCAGTATTTCCAAGTATACTGCATGTCTTTATCATTGTCTTTCGTAATCTCAAATGGTGAGTGATATTAAATTTGAAGAAACTAAATCCGAAGATTAGTTGGAAATCCTATGTATAAACATGTTTGAGAAATTAAAGTAGGAGCAGCGGGTGAATTGCAAAATAATTCTTAGTTACTCGACATTAACAACTCTCCATTGGGAATCAATATGAACAAAAATTATGGAAAAAAAGAAGAAAACAATGAGAAAAAAAAATTGAAAGATAAAATATTCTATATAGGATAGATAGCATTGCATATTGCTAACAATGAATAAAACTATAGCTTGTATACCATATCGATTACCAGTGAAAAAAAATGTGGAAATTCGTAATACAGCCCTTGTTATAGTATAAACCATTAAAATGAGATCGCTAATTCAGTTTCTTTAGTGGTTTTCTCTAAACACCATCTAAAAACTCTCTCCCTCATATCTTAACTTCGCGCCATGAATACAACATATTTGGAGGAATCTGGATGGATTTTCGGTTTGGATATACTTTTAGAGAAGTTGAGAAACAGGGTCCGGGCCCAATGTTTATTGGAACCACCGACCTTGGGAATTGAACCCAGGTCACCCTAATGTCACCAATAACTATCCTCATTATTCGAATCGTTGTTGCATTATGTGTGACTTGAAGGACCTCGTAAGTTACAAAGGTCACAATCTTGAGTATTAAAAAAGTCCCACTTTGAAAACATTGGGTTTTATGAAAAGGAACATGAAAAGTTATTATATTCATGGAAATTCCAATTTGATTTTAGCCCACCAATCATTAAATAAAGGGACCCGAATACAAGGATTTGGTTGATAATGCAAAGTCCAAATAGGCACCATTTCACTGAGAGTATGAAGCGCCCTCTATTGGATAAAGGGTATCAGTTCTCATAAAGCACGATGACACGCATGTCCTAGAGGGCGCCACCAAATGTCAGTGTCTAAAAATTATATGGAAAAATGGCGCCTAACGTGCATTTTGGCAAACGTCGTGATTTCTTCACTAAATAAAATCTGCTGCAATAATTATAATGTCACAGCCATTCATATCTCTTGTTTGATCAGTGATACCCATTACATATAGTGACTGTATATAATGGAGGTACTGAGGAACGGACGAAGGTATATTTTGATGAAGTTTATTTCAGCAAAAGTCTTTAGCAACTCACATCAGGTTTCAGATTTCATAGGCAACAGCATGTGCCTATGGGGATTTCAATATTAAATTCGTTTTCTTTAACTGATATAACTCAAGAATGGGTAAAAGTACAAAGATGGAATTTGAGTTTTTTACAAGCTTATTAATTTTACTAAAAACGGGTGCATGATTATGACATCACGTGCATTCTGAATGTAGTTATCGATTTTCAAAGTTGACCGTTCTGTTTTTCCATGCTATTTTAGGTAGACGTGAAATTTTTTACAAAATTTAACGGATCTCAATAGTGGCCGAGCGGATGACGATGGGGTTTGATTTTTTGGAAAGCTTATTTAATTTACTACAAAATGTATAAGATCGATTT
>JAQIXP010000041.1:0-43856 GCA_034700285.1 Proteroiulus fuscus | reverse complement strand
GGCACAGAAATTAATATCTAGTAAGTGTGTACTGTTTAAAAATAACTTGTTTCAAAGTGAGACTGTCCCTTTAATTTAGATTTTATTACAGGTAAATCATATCCCAATTAAGGTTTCCCTTTTAATTTATATAAATGCATCAAACTACAGTCTATCATAAATCAGCTTGTTAGTAAACGAGAAACAAAATTCTATTCCTACTTGCATTGTAATTTCTAGTTGCAATTTACAAGTATACCATACTTCACATTTGCAATCATTAATCACGCAATATCTTACTAGAAATAGTTTATAGTCCTTTTTTCTCAAGTTTTCTGACCCCACTTTGTTATTACTTCTATGAAATACTAGTTCAAATACTTTCTCAGCAATTTGAAACGAGAGGAAAAAAAATTCAAACAATTCATTTTCGTGTTATTTTAATTACTCCAAATCCAACCAATTTCTGCCTGCGATAATATTAATTAAAAAACCGCTTAACATGTTTTATACACTTGAATTCAGGAAGTAACTTCTGACAATTCGAAAGTATGTAAAAAGTCCAGTAGAAAAATAAGTGAAAAAACTGGGGTGGAGCTGTATAAAGTAAACTGCACTGTATGGGGTATTTGCTTCATTACCCACATTACCATTAAAAGTAATAGAATTAAAACATTGGAAATTAGAAAATTATTTATCTTAACAAATTATTCAAGCATTACTGTAAGAAGTTGCTTCTCAGAAGATTAGGTCTATATGTCACTAGGTTATAAATTCATTTCCTTTAAATAGACATTACTTTTACCGATGCAGTTTAGTCACGTTGAATTAATTCCTAACAATTCATTGGCCTGGTTGACTTATTTTCATACTAGCTCTATTAGCTGGGACAAAATATTACATTCAACAAGATTTTCATAAAAAAAAGTAAAAATAGTGTCAATATCGACAAGAAACTCTATAGAATTGGCAAATTATCAAGTTGGCTTGTTCAAATTAATTTTTATTTAAAAAATCTATTTTCAGAGTTTCCTAGAAAGCCTTCTACATTCAAGTTTAAACGAATTATGGGCCAAACGTGAGTATGCTAGCGCTTACTATTAACAATTTTACATTTTGAACCATATTTTCTAGTATATCAAGTGTATTATTAGGCCTGTTTAGAATTAGTACTGGATAATTCAGTAGGCCTAACATTTCACTAATGCATTCACTTGGCATTGAAACTACATTTTATGCATACATGAAGTACATATCATGAATTTTCATTAAAACAACAAGATTGAAATGCTCTCCTGCTGAGCTTCCCTTTGAAAAGAAACTCCATGTTTTAGTAATAGAGTTGGATTAAATTCAAAATTATATTAATACAATCTTGAAAAAAAATTATATAAATATGAAATATAAGAAATGCAGATATCAGACAGCATGAGTACTCTTATATGAAATGGAAATGAGAGATTTTTATCGGTCAAAGACAGAGCTTTTAAGCCAAGAATGAATGCCCATGAACGGGGCGTCGTCTAAAATATTCATGGGAAGGGATCGAGGGAGGCAGCTTCCCTAGGGAAGATGCTTAATATGTTCTTATTATTACTGGAGAGATACAGTTGAAAGTAAACAACTCGAAGTACCAGTACGTATATGTTCCATTTGCCTGCTTTTTCTGCTTTGGAACCAGTTGAGCACTGGCCACGAGTTCCACTGGTTCCAAAACAGAAAAAGCATATACGAATGGTACAGGCCTATTATAATATGAGCTCATATACTAAAAGGTTCTACACCAAATCGCCCAAGTCGGTGGCCATTATTGCAGGGTTCGATTTTGGCATTTTAAACTAGGGGGGTTACGAATCTAACTACGGGGGTTACGAATCTAACTACGGGGGTTACGAATCTAACTAGGGGGGTCGAACCCTCCAACCCATCCGATAAATCTAACCATGCATTATTGTCATCATGTGATACGTCATAGGGAGGTCCTCTGACTGTCTGGTAGGCATGTAATGCATGCTATTCAGAGGCTAATGGTTAAAAGGAGGCAGGTGCCCAATTTGGTGCTTAATTTGAATGTTAGGTTAATTCAAAATTTAAAGTTTAGGCTTTTTTTTTTGGAGAAGGGGAGTCTGCTTCCCCGTGGATCCTTGCTTGTACAGAGGTCATCCTAATGCACATAAGCTATGGTATTTCAGCTATCGGTATCAGAAAGATTACCCTCCATTGGGTAATGTTTTTCTCTTACTTTTTAGATTGAAATGAATGAACTATATTATTTTATTGGCAGCAATTATTGTAGAAAGAAACACTAGTCAGAACTAAGTCTTGAAAAATCAAGAGCTGAAAATGACCCTAGCGTTAACTTACTAAAATGGACTAAATGTTCCTTGAGAAAAAGTCTATTAGCAAAAAATGGGAAAGTGAAATACTACTATCTTAAAGTAATTACGTATGTATACTTTGATAATTACATATTTTAAAATTAAAAACATGACATTCTGCTGTAATCTTAGGGTGGCAACACGAGAAAGGTGCGCAAATGATAACTAAGAATATAAAATAATTTCGGTAATAACCTTTTCTACGTACATTGTACCCCGACCACATTCTGGAAGAAGCCAAATAATTAAATATGAAAATTTTTAAAAAAATTACTGAGCACACGAAACAATGTTTTAACTTTTAAATGTTGCCCAATTAAAAGTCCAGAATAAATTCACTGGGAATTAAAAAGCAGAAAAAAAATCGTGGAGATTATACAGTTCACCGAAGTGTAATATTATTAGTAGGCCTATGCTAAAACTAGAGTAGAAAATAAAAAAAAATTTGGAGTAATTTAAAAAAAATTATTTTGTGGGAGGGAATATAAAAAAAAGGTAATTGTGAGATGATTTCAAGCAGGTCTTCTGAAACTTGTTCAATTAAAAAGAAAAGATTTGTATTGTTACATAGAGGGAAACTGTGAGGCAACAACATTCAAGATAGAATATGATAAGGCACCCCAGGCCACCCCTGGCCTACTAACCAAATTATATCTGGAAAGAGTAACAACCCTTCCTATTAATATATGTATTGCTAGACGACAGACAATTTCATATAATATGCATAATTGAATAATAACTAAAAAATTTTTGAAAAGGAAAATTGCAGATAGTTACACAATTGAAATTTATTTGAAATTTGTGTGATTTTTATTAGCTCGACTGATTTTTTTCCCACTCGTTTAAAACAAGTATAACTATAAGATAATGATTACATGTCTCAAACTCAAAACAAGTTTTTGCATGGTCTATAAATCCGAAATATTATATTCTTACTATTTCAGAAGCTGTCTTATTCCTTCAAAGTGAATAAAATGTACATTTAAAACAGCATTAAACAAACTAGTTCCTTACATCACAGGTTAAAATACATGTAGAACCAAAAAAACCACTTCTGATTTGAATAGTTAACACTAACCCATACACGTGTACTAGTAATTGAAACAACTTATAACCCCTTTGATAGAAATCGGAAAATTATAGGTGGCTAGCATATTGAACCAGTGAATTCAGTACAAAAATCATTAAAAAACCCTTGAACCAATATTACTAAATATACTATGTAGAAGAAACATTGAATTATGAATAAAACTGGATACATAACCAGTAATCATGCTATCAATACTGCATTTTACATTTCGAATTTGAACAAGAATCAATGGCCAATATGATGACAGGGATAACCAACATGAAATTAAAAATCAATTTCTTTGACATTTCCTAATATTTTATGCAAAATCTCAGAATTATCTTGACCGGTTGTTTAACCGTGTTTACTAAATTTCTCAACTTAAACTTAGAATATGTTGGTTTAGAAATACACAGGCTATATTTTGGCAGTAATTTTATGGTAATTTTAACAGCAATTTTCTTAATTTCCATCTTTATAATCAGGCCTATGTTTTATATTTTGCAGTATCATCATTTGACGATGTAATCCCAACAGCACGAATAATAGGTGGTCAAGTAGCAAGGAAAGGAGAATTTCCATACATGGTAAAGTTTAAATTGACTGGAAACGTTACTTAGGAAGAGCCTTATTATCTGTATTTGCAACACTAGATCAATTCAATAATTCAACGATCTAAAAAATCCTTAATTTAGGTCAGTTTTGGGACCTTGGAAAGTCATCCTTGTTGGAACAAAATGAGTTTTGTTAATGCTCAATTAGATTATCCTACCTATATGCTTTTGATAGAATGAAATCGAACTCCGGAAATCATTGGAAATAAAATAGGATGCAAAAAATGCCCCATTTGGAGCAAAATTACTGTAAATCCCATTAATCTTCTTCGCGCTTATCACTCAATAAAACTGCAGTTTCATTAGTAATTTAAGGGAAAGTTGTATAACTAGTTAAATATGAAGACACACCTTCAGAGATAATACATGGTAGTTGTTGCCAATTCATAGCCTGGATTAACCCACAGTTATGTTTTCTTTCATTTAATACTTCTATGAAAGCTAGTTTTTATTTATAAATACCGTAGTATAAAAACGTGTGACTATCGATTTAACTCAAATATAGTGTGATCCAGAAAATTAAATACATTTATTCAACTGCCAGAATATTATTTAAGTGAAAATGCAGCATTAAAGGTGAACTGACAGCTAAGCACTAGTACAACATTTTTATACTTTATGGTCTACGTGCGTATTCACATCACCTGATGGTGACGTCACAAGAAGCCCGAGCAACCAGTAGCCAGGACCATAAAGTACAGTCACACACAGCAGCTTTCAGTTCATTTTTGCCTTTAAAATGAAAAACTCTTACGAAAAATTGCCATTATTTGCAATAGCCCCCAAGATTACCACACAATATTAACATCGGTGAATTTCATTAACTAAAAAACAAAAATGTAAGAAAACCCACCTAAGTCCAATGATTCTATCAATGGCCAGCACAAAAATACACAATTATATAATGATTATTTTGAGAACTGAGCTGAACAGTATTTGAAAAAATTTCTTGGCCAGTCCATGCATGGTCATTGAACAAAATGGCGACTGAGGCAGTTTGTTTAGAAACTAATTTTCTAACTGGTTAATCCCATCAGGACTTTGTTCAGTTTAGGAAAGCACGGTACTGTGTATAATACAATAGTTGTGTATTCAAATCATTCATTCCTTATTCAGTGCACGTACGACTTCATACATTGTAATAAGTTAATTTTGTAACATTTTCCAATTTAATGGCCAATTTTATGATGATTTTTTTTTAATAAATCATGATTGTTAGGATGCAAAGACAAAAGTCAAAAGGAAAGTCATAATAACAAGTAGCAAAGTGGTCAGTGACCGCAACAACATGATTCATTGCACAGCCATGAGATTATACTTTCTAAAATAATAAAATATGACTAAACCGGAGATTCCCGAGGGTTCTTGCGTTAGGAGGCTTTTGATAGGGCAGTTTCTCAAAATTCTAATTCCACTACAATTCATTCCATACTTTCTAAAATGACTCAAAGGGTGTAACCAGTCTGACTTTATAAGAAAATAGTGATTAACCCCTTGAAAATTGTTACTCTGAAGTTCTGAACAAAAAGACCATTCTTAAAAAATATTTTTATAACAAATTTGCAGGTGGCCTTAAGAAATCTGGGTGGAAAACTTCTGTGTGGTGGAAGTATTATCAATTCTCAACATGTATTAACAGCAGCACACTGTGTCAAAAAGTAATTCAAATCCTGCTTAATTGCTTATATTGGACCAATTGTCTAAAATTACTCAAATTTTAATAAATTTTTGACCTCTCCCAGTTTGCATCCTCAATTCATTAGTGTCATGAGTGGTTCTCAAGTACTTTCCGACTATCGAGTTGGAATCGAGCGAGGAGTTTCCCAAATTTGGATAAACGTTGGCTTCAATTTCAATTCCTTCGATTGGGATGTGGCTATTTTGAAACTGACCAGGCCACTCACACTATCGCCAGCTATTCAGCCAATTTGTTTATCTTCTAATAAAAATCGATACCATGGGAGACAGGGCACTGTCATAGGATGGGGCAGAAAACGAGAAGGTCAGTGACAGAAAAATAAATTCAATTATTTTTACCTCAAAATTTTATGAAATTTTAAAATATTTCACCAGTTTTTTTCCTGGTTTACTTGCAGCCGATCAGAGGTCTTCTGATAGCTTACGAAAAGTCAACGTTCCTGTAATCAACAATCGGGTGTGTCAAAGGTCATATAGGCATTTCAGAGGAATCACTGATAGAATGCTATGTGCAGGATTCAGACGTGGAGGCAAGGATTCTTGTCAGGTATAAAGAAAGAAGAAAATGGTATATCCCCTTTAAACTGGCAACCACTCATGACATTCAAGTGTTGTACCGTCACTTATTTCAGGGTGATTCCGGGGGTCCCATGATACTCCGAACAGGAGCAAAAATCGTTCAACTGGGCATAGTTTCTTGGGGTAATACATGGAAAAATATTTCTAATTTATATTATTTTAAATTTTATATGAATTCCTTTAAATTTAAATGCTTTTTTTAAAAAATTAGGCAATGGCTGCGCTCGACCGAGTTACTACGGAGTTTATACAAGGATATCCAAAGTCCTACCATGGATAAAACGATACACTACAGTTCAAGAATGTACTTGAAGCAACTATATAATTTTAGCCGCCATTTTTAATTTTTTTTTTTTTAAATTATTCCAAGGTTCCACAGATTTTTGAAAAAATTTGGAAAACTCCGTGAGTTTCCAGGGTTTTCCCTGACCAAGTTAACGTTTTAAATATAACCTACAACCATGCAAGTAATTTGATTACTATTAATATTGAACACTAAGAGCGTATGATAATACTATTTAATTTGAGTAAAACTCCTAAATTTAGAATTTGAAGTAAAAAAAGAGATGCAAACAAATGATTTTTTGATTCGATCAATGCCAAGAGATAATACCAGGAAAAAAATCTCCTGTGCAAAATTAGCCTCATACATGTAATTATATGGCATGACTTAAGGCAAGCTTGCTGGTACAGGACCTCAGAATGCTATTACTAAAAAAACTACCAACGGACCATAAAATATTTACCAAAGAACAATATAGTGAGAAAAAAATGCATTTTCCAAAATTTCACAACTATGCTCTGCCTAGTTATTCAATAAAGGCGTAAAAGAGCAACAGTAAAATGACGTCATCAGGCAGCACCTAACTATTCATGTGCGCGCCTTTCAGTATGATTGTTCCACATTAGTTCGAGTCAATCAGTGATTGAAGGCGCTGCCTCATGACGTCGTTTACAGCTCCACTGCAAACTCAATTTTGAATACATGTTTATTTTGTTTTTTTATTAAATAACTTGACAGAACATTGCTGTGAAATTTTGAGGAACGAATTTTTTTTCTCATTATAGTGTCCATTTATAAGTAGTTCTTTTTAGACTGATCTTCCCTCTTAAATAGCTAAAATAAATTATGCAAACCACATTAATATTCTATGATACAGAATACCACCCAGCGAGGGGTGGGGGAATTTGGGGGGTAACCCTCCCCATTGGACCCCAAAATTATATTGGAGTCTACCCCTGCTGGGGGCCTACCGTCCCCCAAAACCCGTCTGACGCCCCCCTCCCCATCATCCCTTTGGTAAATCCAAGTTACGCCAATGATGGCATAAGCAATGCATCAATCTCAACAATAAATGAATTATACTTTAAAAGACAAAGGATAATCTTACTATGGGTCGAGTGAGATTAAATTCAGACTTAAAATAGGCTACTGGCTTATAGGATTGTCAACTGGTTTCATACTTTCTGCTGTTAGTCAGAGAACTAGAACATGAAATGTGCAACAAGTGCATCGCAGCATGCACTGATTGACATATGCATGATATTTTGTATCTTAAAACTAGATTTTTCAATTTAGCGCACCTTTATGTGTTTTAATTTTAATTTTACACGTTTTTAAAATCATAATTTGTACATATATTTTCTTCGTCATGGCCCTAACAAATGCCCTTGACATTTCATTACTCATCACCAGCAAATAAAATAACTGGTATTGAACATGATTCGTCTCAGTTCTATTTTTTTTTAACAAAATGTTTTTATAAAATTTGCTAAATTTAAAATTCAACTTAACAATAGTTATTTTACTGAATAAACTTATTCTTCAATGAAATGGTTTCACAAATTTCCTAGCATGAAGGGGAAATTACCAAACGATACATGTTTATAAAGTGAACTATTTTAATTTAATAAATTGAATTTTTAAATAATTAATCTTGGATTTTTCCCATATGAGTGTGATTTCTGCAAGACTCAAATAACATGTGAACTTCACATAAAGAATTAAATAAGTAGCCAAAACACAAATATATTTGTACTTTTAAAAGACTGTAGCAACACAATCCTGCTTTCTGAAATTCCATCATATGAATTACTGAAGATTCCCAAGAACAAATTCTTTAATTGAGTTTTGTAATGCAATTTAATGCATTTAATGCAATTTTAATGCATTTAATGCAATTTTAATGCATTTAAAAAAAATTATGGCCAGTAACTTAAAGGAAAGCAATTAATATTAAATATTTTCCTTAATATTTTGTTACAAAAATGTTTCTTTACTGCAGGCCCTATCTTAATATTAATGATATCTAAATCTTAATAAATAAAATGGTTCTAAACTCACCAAATGTTAGAAGCTATTCGTGTAGCACATAGAAGGTGCAAGTTTAGATGAATAACAATTAAGACTTGTGCTCAAAGGTTAATTATATTTAAACAAAAGTAGTCAAAGCCTCAAATAATAACATTCCACGTTTTTCGTCAAAAACCAGCCACGACTAATCTAATACCCGCTATGTTTGATTCAGCAAGGGGTCAAAGATTGCTCATCAATTTCCTAAATTCCTTATCAAATTTTGATATCAAATGAATTACAAATTTTGTAAAGACAAAAGATTTCAAAAATGAAAAGTAGCATGAATTAAATATTCATATAAGTCAATGACATTAGAAATATTTTACATTGTCAAATGTATATTTTTAAGCAATAATTACGCAAGTTTAATTGATAGCATTCCAATCTTTCTTATATATATGGTAAGCTATTTTAACACAAACTTCATTCGCTGCATAATAATTAACCAGTTACAAAATGAATTATAGGGCAATTTTAAGATGCAGTTTTCTTGCAATGGTACCGATTGTTTTCTGTTTTGTGAATCATGCAACTGTAGATGTAAGTACTGTAATATCTTCAAATGATGTGACAATTCGACTTTAAAAGTGGTACTATTTTCACTTAAAAATTTAAATTTTGTTTTTTAGGATCACGCAGATAATAAAACTGACATCTCGCAATCTCACAATGGTACTTTCCTATCTTAAAAAGAATTTTCGAATTTGAAAGAATTAGTGCAAATAATCTTAGATAATCAAATTTTCAGATACTCCAAAGGCACTAAATTTGAATGTTATTGAAGTTGAAATCCTACATGGTTAGTCAAAAAGGAAAATAAAATTTAAAAAACCAATATTTCTATAAGATTGTAGAAATAAAATTTTAAATTTACTAAACAGAAATTACAACTATAAACTCAACTGCAGATCCCCATCACAGTGGTAGGCTCACTTTCTCAAATAAGTTAAAAAAAACTTCATAAATTAAAACAACTCATAAAGAAATTTACGTAGGTCCACGTTTATCCCGAGGAGGTCATCATTTTGAGGCGAGTTTCCACTAATTCGATAACTTTCATAACCCTAAAACTTCCCAGATTAAATTCCTAATTAACTTATCTAGCATGTCTCCGTTGAAAATTCGTCCAACGATCACTATGCAAATGCAACAATAATGGCTAGGCAAGGGTTTGCCCAATTCAGAAACTGCCGTAAGTAGAAGCAACAATCGGTCAAATAATCGTCATAAAATGAAATCGTTCAAATCTTAAATTAAAATTTAGCCGGATGTGGCCTTCTACAGCGAAACAGAATAGTGGGAGGTCGTCAAGCATCCATTGCTGAATTTCCATGGACTGTAATTACTATAACTTTTAACATTTTCCATGAAAAATCCTGAATTTTCCCCTTAAAAAGTAACTAAATTTAAAATTACTAGGTCTGTATTCGCAAGTCTGGTATCCAACACTGTGGTGGTTCTATTATTAATAAAAATTACGTTCTCACTGCAGCTCACTGCGTTCAAGGGTAATGTAGGATCTTGAGTTTCTTGTGAAAATCTTAGATCTAGTAATGACTTTTGGCTATCCAACTAAATATGCGTTATTTTCAGACATGACATCTCTAAATTCGTTGTGATTGCTACCCTAACAAACATTGTAGAAAGGGAGGGTTACAGATCCAAAGTAATTGGCACAAAAGTCCACGAAAATTTCGATAGCACCATTTACGACTACGACATTGCGCTACTGAAGGTGGCCACTCCGTTTCCCATAAATCAAGGGGTTAAAGCTGTGTGCTTATCAACTCCCCAGGACAGAATTATTGGCCAATGGGGCATTGTGTGTGGCTGGGGAGCTCTAAAAGAAAGTAGGTGATTTGAGCTTAATCAAATACTAAGTTAAGTTTTTTTTTTTAATTTCATATTTTCCTAATTTCAGCTGACAAAGTAGCACCAGATCACTTGAGCAAACTTGAAGTTCCAGTGGTCAGCAATGAGGATTGTCAGAGGGCCAAAGGAATGCACAGTCAAGTGATTACAGAAAGAATGATATGTGCTGGCTTTTTGGATGGTTCCAAGGATGCCTGTATTGTAAGTATTTAAAAGTTTTATCTTAAATTATGCATCTTTAAAACTCTTTATAATTCATTAAATAGGGTGATTCTGGTGGCCCATTAGTCTGGAATGATAAAGGAGGTATGGATTTTTCCTTATCTCATAGAAAACAAATTAATACTGAATTTCTAATAATTTTTGTCCGTCTTTGTGACTATTCGATTTTAGTTTGGAAGCAGATTGGAGTAGTTTCCTGGGGCATTGGCTGTGCCCGTCCTGGATTCTATGGCATATATACCAATGTAGCAGAGTTCCTGCCATGGATTGGTGCCAACAGTGGTGATGGTCAATGTTAACATTGTAAATTTTAATTTTAACACATATTGTTTCTTATTTTAAATATTTCTAGCCCGTTGTTAATAAAAATAAGTTTGCTAAATTTAAAATGGTAGTGAGTTGTCTTACTCAAAAGGAAAGCTGATATATTTTAAACTGCTAATTAAACATGCCATTAAAATATTTATTTGGCAACTCCCCCCTCCCTTCTTTGCATAAATTTAATTACTGCCACCATTGTAACAAATACTCAATGGGGGAAAGGGACTGTAACTACTACAACTAGATGGCACCAGTAATATCCCATCCACATGGTAAAGACTATACCCTTGAAAAGATCTAGAAAAGTATTTTCCATCCAACCATTTAAAATTTGGCTGAATCTACTACACCAATTACAACTTAATTTTATTTTTCCCTGAGGATACTTCAGTATAATTATTAATTTATCAAATTCTATCATGATTAACCTGGATTTCCCAAATCAAAATTCCAAGGTGAAAGTGTTTAGCAATTACCATACAAGGTGAATTTTATTACAATAATACTGTAGTATAATTTTATACTTAACAGTTATTTTAAAAGGAATCTTAGAAGCTGCGTAAATAATAACACCTGTTAAAGACTTGCTACTATTTTAATTAAAACAGGGGTGTCTCGTCTGCATTATGCAAATTTCGGAATTAATGAAATGAGCTTAGTCTGCAATAACTGACCCAAATACGCCAATGAATTTGCCCTTGGGCTACTAACATTGTTTCACAATTTGAATCTGGATACAGAATTCATATATTTACATTCAGGAAGAACTTTCAACATAAAAAGTTATGGCATGAAAGCCATTGTTTTTCCCATCTTAACTTGTTATTTATACAATTCCACGTTTCTCAATTCTTTGCACTTCAAGAGACTAGTATCTCGCAAATTTGTGCACCTTGGCCAGTTATTTGACAGTATTTCCCCTCCCATACTTTTTATACATTCAGACAAAAAAAGAGAAACTTTGTTACTTTGTTAAGAAAGTTACAGTACGGTATGCAATACCTTTTTTAAACATTTAAATCAATTCAATACCAGTACTGGTATATAAAGCATTTTAAGCACGTAGAAAAAATGCATTTAACGAAAACCAGAAGCATAACTTATACAAATTAACTTGGTTTTTAATATTTCATTTTCCAAAATATCCTAAAAAAAATTAATTGGTACTTCGAGGCAGGATGTTTATATACGTGTTAATTAGGGCATGACAGTAGCAGCATGGCATAAATATGCAGAAATTAATTTTAGATTGTGTAATCATAAAAGAAAAAAGGTCTAGGTCTATCATAATTATGAAAAATTGTAGGAAGCTGCTTGCAGCCGCCATCTTGCTTCCGGCTGGAGCCAAAGTTGCTCCAAATTTGAACTACTTTCATTTACTCATTTTTTCTAAGTTCCGCCTCTATTTATCAATGATTTCATTACCATACATTTGCTTTGCTAAATAGGCTCATACCGGAGAGTTCCAGTTGGCCCAAAAATTTGTTTAGATTTGCATCCTTTATTATTCTAATCGAAAATGACAATTGAAAAAGTAAACTTAATTGATGGTGAAATGAGTAAAACGTGGCATAATAAATAAACATAAATCCCAGGAAACAATCTAACATTGGATTCGATCATACAAACAACCAATGATATCAATCAAGAGAACTATATAAATAACCAGGACAAACCGTACCGAATTTAAAACTAGTTGGAACGTTCAAAATCAAAGCAAACTACTTTTTTCAGTCCTTTTTTGATAGTGCAACGTAAAAATCGCATTTTTTATAACTTTTCTCAAAGTTTCTACTGACCATTTACATACATACTGGTGTAATGTCCAGATTACTGGTTATATATTTATTCATTGCTGGCGTGAAGGTAAGCATGAAGTTTTTTCCCCCAGTTTTTTGAATGCATTTCAAGCACATGCATATTATATATATATTATATATAACAAAAAGCTCAGCATTTCTCAGTGGTACTGTTATTCCTTATTTATAACAGACTAATCCACTGTCTTCAATTTCGAGTATTATTTCAGGAAATTCTAGTTGTAAGTAATATAAAATTTATGCAATGCACATCAAGAATTATTCCCAACTGAATGTTCCCCAATTTGATTTTACAGTACCGATAACACAGTCTAACGATTTAGTTGGAAGACACTCAATTCATAGCTGCGGTATGTATAAACTAGAAAATACTTTTAAAATGCTAAAAATGCATTCGTGAATAACTTTTTGGACACTCGTTTACAGTATTATGTACTCATAATGCTGTAACTAAAATCAAAATTACATGCAATTTCAAGTATTTTGTTTGCTTGCTTGCTATTAAATGAAAACTCAATGCTAGAAATTAGTTTTGTGAATTAAATGTCCAAAACATTCAAACATTGGGCAATTAACTCACTGAGGAATCTCATGCTTATACTAAAAACTGATACGGTTGTCAGGTAAACCCACATTACCGCAATTAAAATGAAAATTTAAGTAAATATGCCTACAGGTCAGTGGGTAAACTTAACCTGGTCACAAATTTATCTTACGCTTGTTTCACACCAATGTCAAGCACATTTGATAAATGACACGATTTTATGGAATTTAATTCCAGAGCAATGCGGCATCAGCAGCGTGGCCAGAATAATTGGTGGGGATGAGTCAGTCAGAGATGAATTTCCATGGATGGTAAGCTAGCTACAATTTATTTGGTCAAAGTCTATGTCACAGTATAATTATTTTAAGTAAAGGCAATGCCATCACCCTTGTCGCAACTGACAATCAAAGGGTTGTCACCGTGACCATTTAAGGTATCAATTTATATGTCCCTAACATTGTATTTGCTTGCTTCGCAGTTTATCTTAGGTGAACATTTTCATTCATATTTTGTTTAAATAATATGAAAACAATTTTCAATTCAGGTCCAGATCATTAGTGATCAGACATTTTTCTGTGGAGGAACTTTAATTGGAAAAAATTATGTGCTGACAGCAGCACACTGCTTTACACAACAACGGTAAGTTGAAATGTTAAAGAGAGAGAATTGTGGTCAACTTTAGCGACCATCTTAGGAGTAATATATCACTGACAGTGAAGCATCGGCAAAAAATAAATTAAAAATGTCATGATAAAGTGAAATACATATTTTTTAAAAAAACTATGGGATTATCCTCTGACATGCTACTTCAAAAAAGTTTAAAATAAATTTACATTTTATAAGTTTATGCTCACATTGAAAATAAGCATAAACATTGACAAATTTCTTATGTCCTCATATTTCGTCACTGATATAAAAAATTTTGAAAATAGTTTCCCCAAGTAAACAAATTTAATAATACAAAAAATTAATAAATTGATTAAATACATTTAGCAATGGCCTCAAAGTGATTTTAGGAGCTCACAGTTTAAATTCAAAAGCGAATGTTATCGAGCGCAAAGTGCTCACCATCAAAAAACATCCGGACTTCAATCCAAGCACAAGTAAGGGGAACGACATTGCGCTTTTGAAACTGGCCGACCCTGTGGCATTTGACAGAAAGGTGAGGCCTGTGTGCTTGCCCGCTGCTGACGAGAAATTTATTGGGAAAAATGGTACCGTCTTAGGATGGGGATGGACGACTCTGAGTAAGTGGATTATGGGGATAGAAAACCCTACAGTAATCCCTCAATAGGATTTTCCATTAACTCATATAGTTCTGTTTCATACTCGACCAAACAGGTGGTGATCTCAGCAATAACTTAAAGAAACTATCACTGCCAATGGTCAGTTATGACGAATGTCGTGACAATTGGTACGGCGATACACTTCCTATAGGGGCAATGTGTGCTGGATATGTATACGGAAGAGTGGATTCTTGCATAGTAAGTATGCATAAACCCAATTATAGTAAGTTAATAATGAACTCTGTATTGGTTATCTAACCACGTCGAGCTTCCTATTCTCAACAAAGAATAGGAAAGAATTTTGAGTTGAACATTCACAAGTATAAGGGTTTACAACTATAAAGGTTTATGAGGAATTAATTATTTAAAAGGACTTTTTTTACCTTAAATATTTCAGGGAGATTCAGGAGGTCCATTACTGGCAGAAGAAAATGGCACATCCTATCAAGTAGGCATTGTCTCATGGGGTGCCAGCGAGAGTTGTGCATTGACTTATGGAGTGTACACGAGGATTACAGCATTCTTGGATTGGATTGCACTCAATACCAAAGACGACAAATGTAAGCAAGACTAAACTACTACATCCAGCCAGTTTGTCTACACGAGCAAGGAAAAAGTACAAAAATTCAACAAGACTTAAACAGAAGCGCATGCCTTAGTTTCAAAAATCATTAAATCTTTCCTGACCTTTTAGATTTTTCCTGACTTGCAGGGTTCCCGGAAAATCATGGCAGATAATCATCTCATTGTAATCTTAGATAAAGGAATTGATAAGAAAAGAATTAAAAAAGTGAATGCATTGTTTGCATAATTAACCACCCACACCTTATTTCTAATTATACTCACAGGAGAGCCTTCCATAATTTATTTTTGCATAAAGAAACTAATTATAATTATAAATTGTATTTATCATTTTTATAGCCTAATAGAGATGAGACATACAAATAGGAAATGCCATTTTTTTGTACAGCATTTACTGTACAGCACTGCAAATATTTTAGTATAAATATAGCAGAACTTGCTAAATAACCATAACAATAAAATATATATTTTGAATTAGCATTTTCCTGACAATAATTGAGCACAAATATATTTGATTGCATAAAGGCTAGTAGCCTGAAATGGGAAATAAAATGTTAAAACAACACATTTTATCATTATGACAATTATGTGAACAATAAAATAGCATCTTCTACTGTTATGACAAAAACCATGTTTTGTAAATAAGTGGAAAGTTATATAAAAGTAATTCAATAAATAACTGAGACAGTTTTACTTTCACAGATTTGAAGTGTCTTTTTCTTTTCATTTATCAAATCATAAATAACCTTTTACATAAAACATGTAATTTAAACTTTAAAGTCCCCACTCTATGGCACTATTAGCAGCCCATGGCTACTAATAGTGCTAAAGTTAATCAATAATTGAAAAAAACCTTTCTTTGATACTGGTTCAAAGCATGTAAGCATGTAGAATGAGGAGACCCTGTGATATTGTCAACTGTTAAAACAAGGCTTACGATTTACTGAGAATTAATAGGTCCCAGGTGCATATCGATTCTAGTATCCATCCAAACCGTTTGAGATTCCTTTGTATCCCCCTGTGCAGCAACTGCCGTGTGGTGATAGTCCCACTTAAGTCGAAAGGCTATATGAACCTTCCCTTCTCCCTTCTTTGGCGTTACTTTCACAATTATGCCCACTTTATTTGCCTTTTGGAAGGCGATAGCACTGTTAATTGAAAACCAACCAAAGGCCTTCCACATTACGTGTCTAGCATACATAGACAAAAACCATTGATTACATATGATCTAGAAACTTACCTAGGGTCGCCTTTGCAAGCGGGTTTGCTTTCAGTGACATCGTCAAATTCTGCAGCATCGTCATGCGGAGACAAGAGCAGCTCGGCCGATGGCAAGCGAATGTTAGCCGTAATCAGGGGATCATTTTGATCTTTGTCCAACGGAAGGAGATAAATGTGGCAAGGATATTGGCTTGGATTACACAAAGTAATTACCAAGGAGCTGACCTTCAAAAATTAAATTAAAAATTTTATTCACGCACGAGCCGTAACTAGTAATAATATAAAAGAAATTAACAAACCATTTCGGTAACAAAATTTGGAATTGTCATAATTTTCACTTGTGGAATATGATAGCTACAAATAAAAAGAAGAAAAGTAAAGTTATTGTCCCAACAATCAACTGATGGCAATGAAAACCACTACAGGATAGTAAATCAGTGAAAATAGAACTTCTTGCCATCAATTCAGAGGACCTTAAAAAGGGCCAGCGACATAATAATTGTTATAATGTTTATTGCATTTATTTATAAAATAGCCATTGCTATTTTCTTTCTCAGCTGCCATAATTAACAATTTTTTTTATTACAGTATAAAGATGAATAGAAAGAAAGAAGCAGATATTTTCTTCATGCTTTACAACAGTCATGAGCTTCATGAAAGAAAAACTGCAAAGCTTATTGACACCAACTTACAAAGCATTGAATTGAATCTTAAATTTGATTGAAGTTGGGTTGTACTCAGGTTTGCTCAAATTGTGTTCACAATCCTGCAAAGGTGATTTTTAAGAAAATCATTACTAATATACTTGGCTAAAAGATTTAATTGTAAGTTATAAAAAAATTTGCTGAACGAAAAATTGATTACAAATTATTTACCCTACACCTGTGTGACTGTTTCGATTGCAGATGCTTGTGCCCCGGGCACATATCTTTAGTGTAAGAAGGCTGGCATTCGGGCTGAGAGTGTCGCTGATTAATAGTGCACACTGAAAACAGCATGAAAGGCGTTACAACGAAAAAGTTAGGTTCTTGTTTTAAACTTTAAATAATCCACCTTGCGGTAATTCCACAGGTTTCATTAAAAACTCATTTGACAAAGGTTCAGGTTCTTCTATCATAGCTTCAGATGGTGTAATCTCCAATGGTTTACTATCATTATCCTTCAAGCTATGCAGAAGGTATTAGGATAGGAAATGGTTAGCAAAATATAAAAATAACTACAATATGGGAAAATACATTTTACAGAATCTCAACCTTAAATTTCCAAAAGATGGCAATCCAGCCTTTTTCTTTGCCATGCTTGCAGTCAAACCGAGCTTATCCTAAAACAATATTAAGCAGTTGACAAAATTTCAGTTACTAGAAGTAATTTTTAATTTAGGGTATTGATGATATAGGCAACTTACAGATAAATAGAAATAGCCACGTCGTTTTGGATATTTCCACTTATCCCTATCAATCTTTTCTTTTTGAGCTAAGGCTCTGTAATGCTCAAGAAGTAAGCTTATCTACACACCAACAAGATGAAGTAATTATAAAATACAGATGCACTAAGTTCACATTCTTATTAAAAGATGATCATTTATTCTCCCATACCCTCTTTCCATGTGCATTTTCAGGTTCTGGCCATGCCCCACTAGCTAAGAGGAAATAATAAGATTCAGCAAATTTTAACCCTTGCCATACATGAAATCGATTCTCCGCTCACCAACTGGTTGATCTTTCAAATTAATGTCTCTAGATGTCCAACGACAGCAGCCACATGCCAGATAGTAAACTTTCTTGGGAATCGTTTTGCTGGCATCTTCTGGGCTTGGAACTTGAATACTTGAAGCTCGGGTTGATAGGGTATGATTACAGCTTGGACAATCGAAGCAATTTGCACAACTAATAAGTAACAAAAAGTTGGAAACTTGGAAGTGTGAAGAAGCATCACAATAATGTATTACCTTTCGGACCATTCAAATATTACTTCATCACTTTAGGAGAAAAAAGGGTGACTTGATGTTCTAATGAAGTGGGAGGGGGATTAAGGCGATGATGACGAAATAAAAGGTTATAATAATTTCTGCAAGTTAAGAAACTTCATGTGATGATGACTGACTTACTGCCAGATAGATGGACGGACTGGGGAAGGGAGTAAAACAACTGCATTTTTTTGTGATGAAGTAAATTTCTGAAAGTTCCTGAGTGAAATGTTACTTACAGATTTTTCTTTAAACGGGCTTCTGCAGAAGGCATATTCTCCAAACAATTGGGACAATAATGAGTATCAACCTAGTAATAAATTTAGTAAATGTTACATTTACCATACCTAACATCAGAACTACTGCTTTCAGGCTTGGACTAATAGCTGAGTTTAACACATAAAAGTGGCATATTCTTATATCAAAGTTAGATATTGTCCTACCTCATGAGAAACACAATCTTTGCATCGTAATTTTAAGCAGTGCCTACAGAAATATAAAAGTCGTAACGGGTTTCGAAGACCACATGAACATTCAAAGACAACACATTCAGAATGCAAAAATGCCAACATCTTGGAAGCGGCCATGATGAATTATGACGTCATCCAAAATGTTACGGAGGCCGCTACATTTGCTTCATCTATTCAGTTCTGAAAGAAAAAAAAAGTTTTGTGTAAATTTAAATTTTATTTACAACAAAAATATTGCTTTAATATTCCTGCACATACTTCATAATGGGATGCTTAAATTGTTGAGATTGAAAAAATAATTCATAATGTAGGATACCCAATACATAAACAAATAAAAATTAAAAAACCCGCATTAATTAAAAGTTAAAAGTTTGTATAGGCCTACTAATAATTATAAAAACGAATTCAATTCTAGACGTTTTAACTAAAAATATTCAGTTAAATTGCAAAAAAAAAATTATAATAATAATAAAAACTAAATAAAAAATTAGCCAAGTATTTTTTTTTCTCGAATGTATACTGTTTTGATTAAATATTTTTTGTTTCATACAACTTCTAGCTAGCATCGAAACTGTTAAAAAATCCAACTACAATTTTATAGTAATTTTTGGTGCAGAATTGCAAACCGAAGTATAGCACCTTTAGAGAATATTTTCAAATGTAAACAATTATAATAGGGAGACTGGTAGTCTATGAGAGAATAACGTTGGTACAATTTTACACAACTATCTTTAACATACAGACATGCAGTGAAGTGGTGTATGCGGGTATAAAAATAATTGCATGATTATGCCTATACGTTAGTACAAGATAGTTTTAGAAAATTGGCAGATTTCGTTTGACTTCAGTTACAATCACTGACTTAACCCATCCCTAATTTACACAAAGTGTCAGCATGCAGTGACTACCCAGCTTAAACTTTAAAAATAAGGATAACTTAACTATACCAAATTACAAGTACGAGTAAAAGATTTCAAGTTAACTCCAAAAAAAATCCTAGATGTGCCATATTTATAGTTTAAGAAATACCAGTATAGATTTTTCTGGCATTTTTCCAAACCAAACATTTAAATCAATGCAATTTTGTCACTTTCAATTTATTCAATTCATGAAAGTGGTTGACAGATAACTTCTGTGGATTCTTAATTAAATATAAATTTGTGAAAGTTAAGTAAATTGCATAAAACTAAACCAAAAAGTAAAATGAATCAAAACCTTTTCAAAAAAATATGATTAACGAGGTAGGCGCATCATAATTAACAATAAAATCATGGCTATCAGATTAAATTGCAAATAATATATAAAAAACCATTAACAATCTAATTAATCTTCGAGGATTTAACTATAATTGGAAAGACTTTTCTGAATGTATGTTACATCCAATTAAGGCATGCACAGGAGGAAACAGCATTTACATCTTTAGTTTTAAACGTTTGTTAATGGTTTTAAAGTGAGGAAAATCAACCCCAGATAGTCTGGACCTTCAAATCTCAACTAAGATTCTGAAATGTAGGTCTACGAGCTCAGCGGTTATTTTTAGTTTTGCCCAAACAGAGTCCATAAACATCATCTCTTCCTTTCTTTGCTTTTTATTTTTCCACTTTCGAAAGACATGCACATATTGAGAAGACCTGCTTTGCTATCTTCATCTTTTACAAATATGAGTAACTACTTTTGTCCTTACTATGTAGCAGGGGATCAGCATCATTGATGATTGAAAACATCACAAATTCATACGCAAATATTCTCTCTAAATCGGATATTTTTCTCAAGCACCTTTGCAAATTATCGTGTGTGTGCAATTCAAAAGATACGGATATAAATAGGTAGAGGAAGGATAGCTAAAAATGTTCCTCAAATGTGGTAGGCCTACAAACGATAGAGATATACGTGCAACATTCAACATTAGCAACTATTAAAATTTGGGATATTGACAAATACATACACCATTAACAGGTAATTTTAATTATATATTCTCAACTTTGCTTTTAAAACGTAAATATGAATTTCTAAGTTTTAAACTTAAAAGGGTTTGCTTATAGCATGCATAATCAAAGACGTTTTTGAAATAATTTGTAATCGAAAATGTGCGTTTAATTAACTTTTACTTAAGAAAGTTTGAACCGCTATTTTGCCTCAATGTATTTTCACAATTCTTAGTCACAAAAAATTTGGAAAAAAAAAATTATGAACATTTTCCACAAAATTACACACAATTATTTAAATGTAATGCAATTTTTGCGAAAGTTAATGAGCATGGCAATCTTTAGAATTTTTTGTAAACCAAAGAACTTTGGAATTTAGAATTCTTCTCTCTTTTATAAGTAAGCTTATAAAATTCAATTAATGGTGAATACTAATAAGGGAAAACTCAACTCAATTTGGAATTGGTTTATTAAATGGCTTAATGATAGAAATCCCTTCAAAAGTGTAGCTGCATGTCATTAGTGAGTAGTTTTTGTTGGAAATGTGGTCACCATGTGATGTCATTGGGAGTAACAATGATTGTCTAGTAGGCCTATACCTGCAAAGCTCTATCATGTTGGTCGTAAATAATTATATTTAACTGAATTTTGGTAGAACTTTTAGCATATATGAACACCTGCCAATCGCATTTAAGACAATTTTATGAAGAAAATATCAAATAAAGGCTGCTAATTTCATTACTTTACAAGAACAAAACAACAAATGCTGGATTTTGCTTTTACAAAAATAATAGTATGCTTGAAAAATTATTAAGACAAATAATGTCTTTCCAAGCGTTATGTTTGCATTGCTTTAACATTTCTGAAGTACGAATATTCATTTTTAATAAAATAAAAGTCAAAGACACTTTACTTTGTAACCTAGGCTTATTGTCAATATGTGTAAACAGTTTATAGCCATCATTTTTTGTGTTATAATCCTCGACATGACTCAGCTGTGTTGATGCAGAATTGAGTAGAAAATAGGATTTATAAAAGTAAACTTCTAGCAGTCTACCATATTTTACAAATGAAACAGAAAATATAATGTAGGGGCTAATAAAGTGATAAAAGGGTTAGGAAGATTTTTTATCAGAATCCTATATAGGCCTATTTAATGGAGGACAGTACATTCTCCTCGAGCATTGCTTAACATTTTAAAACGGTTGCAGATCAATTTTCTTAAAAGTCATGGACAAAAAAAATGGGAAAGGGGTTCAGTGATGACTGATGTAAAAAAAAACATTTTCGAAATGCTGTCTAGCCACAGTTGATCGAATTACATTTGTACATCTCCTTTTTCCTAAACTCAATTATATATAGCATCCTTTTAATGTTTGCCAAACAATTTCTCTTACAAGATTTAATTATATCTATTTGTATGTTTACAGAAAAACAATAACAAACGAAATAAACAATAAAAAAAATACAAAAATGTTTTTTTGAACATATTTTTGAACCGGAAATGGGTTTTTGTATAAGCCTATAGCTAAATTTAATTGCTTAACGTTTTACGCCAGTTTTAAATATCAAACTATAAAATACTAAATGTTTATTTGAAATAGGGTGAGGTTATTTGAGAGTCGTAGATTAAGGATGAATATTATTAACCCCAGTTCTTGAAAGAATTTTAAACAGAAGGACTAGTTTAAAGATGCTACGAGCCTCTGTTACATTTTTTTCAAGCTAAATACACTCCGAATTTAACGACTTTTGCGCAGATTTTTCTTGCTTTTAATGGTGCTTAAGACCGCCTACAAACTCCAAGTAAGGAGCATTTCAGACCAATATTTATTCGTTTTAAACCTCCTCCTAAATCTTTTATAGCATACAGATGTAATAATAAATCAAATGAATATAAATAAGGCCTCTGTTAACTACACTCAACATTACCTTAAATTAGGTAAAAGATCAACAGCTTACGTGAAAGTCTTTAAACATTAAAAATGCTTTCATAAATTCTTAGTAATTTAAACATATACGTGACATTATAAGAAATAACAAGTCTTATTTTTAGAAAGTCAGATCAACATCTACAATTAAATGGAAAGTCTCATTTTGTACAAAGTTATGGTTATATGAAAAAAATAGAAAGTGTTAATATGAGAAATGCAATTGCAAGCTTATATCCTCAGTAAAAGAGACGAGGTATACTATTAAACATCTCAGAAAATTTACGCCATATTAAAATTAAACCTGTAAAAAGTTAATTTTTTTTAAATACTCTCTTTTTAATGTATTATTGCATAAAAGGAAAGTTAAGCCAAAATTGACAGATTCTGCAGGTGGTGATCCTCTCTCTCCCATTACTAACAGATGGCGCTAATATTTCTGAGATTTTACAATTCAGGTATTCCTGAGATCAGGCCCTGTTTAACATAAAAATTGTGATTTCATTAATGGTAAGACTACTTCCATATTACTATTTTATTTCTAATTTCTGTTTGAATGCCTATCATTTAAAAAGCATTTGTAATGAAATAAGATATCCCTTTTAATGTTTTAATCATTATGCGTGGCTGTCAAGTCTCCTTAAAATGTGCAATCATGCATTACATTATATGTTATGCATATTTGCCTATTCCTGCCTATAGTTTAATATAAAGTACACGCAGCATTATTCCTAATACTATATGCGATAAGATGCATTTCAAAACTTGTCAAGCAAAGTAAGGCTAAATATGCATTACATTCCAGAAATACCAAAGCGTGCAATCTTATTAGTTTTTCTTCCCACTGTCAATCCATACGTTGTGCCCACTCAAAATGTAACAATGGAAAAGCAAGCTGAACTTTTAAAGCTTAGTACTATTTACAACAGGTTTACCTAATCAATGTCTAACTTAAAAAAGCCTGCCTGACTATATATAGCTGCTGTTGTGTCAAAAATACATTGAAAACAAGATAGACATTGTGCGGAGAACCCTTTACGCAAACATTACTAACTTTTGCCTGCATAGTAAAAATAATTAAAGCGAAAGTCCCACTTTGATAGAAGTGGGTTTTAGGAAGAAGAACAGATAAATTAGGAAAGGTGTGGAAACTGCAATTTGATTTGAGCCCATCAATCAATAAATAAAATGTCCCAAATACATGGATTTGGTTGAAAATGCAAAGCCCAAATCGGACAGCATTTTACCGACAGTATGTAGCATAGGGCAATCAGCTCTCGTGAAACACGTGCACACGCATGCCCTAGAGGGCACCACCAACTTTCAATATATGCTGAAATCTATGGAAAAATGACGCCTAACATGTATTTGGTAAACGTCGTAATTATTGTCCCAACCATTTATGTTGTACGTGTGTACATTTTAATTATTACTTGCTACAACGTGGGACTTTCCCTTTAAAATGGTTCAAAAGTAAATGTGGCAAATTCACGTTAGTTGCAATAGAAAACTTTAAGGCCATCAGTATTTAACGCATTGTTATTCTTGTAAGCAATATGTGACACAAAACTAGAACATCCAGAAGGCGTAATGTTACACATTTACAGATGAAGTCTTAAACATTAACATTAGCCACTTTTTTCTTGACAATTAATTGCTTCTTGAACTATTTTTTTATTTTCTGTGTTGCCACTATATAATGAGTCTTTCAGCTTGATTTCTATTCAAAAAACTACATTTTTTTTATCATTTCTGCCTGATTTTGCCATACTTGCAGTGATACTAGGACTAAAATTAATAAATTAGAAAATGTCACGTTATATAGGCCCTATGTTATAAAATTGGTAAGCAAAATTGCATTTTGAGACTTGCAACAGTTTTGGCCTAACACGTTTGCCTAACATTCTCTTGCCACTTGTACTACTTTCCTCCAGTCCGAGTCACGTTTGAATTACATCAAAATGATGCAGTTTTATACTGTTCTATATTATTTAACAACTGTTTCCAAACACAAAAATACGTTTTAAGGTAAGCAAACACACAATGCACAGTTAAAAACAAAAAATTGGACTTTTCTGTTTAAACTTTTAAGAGGGCCGTTTATTTATGTTATGAGTAAACGTGTTACGGTTAACGTTCGACTGTGAAATTTTGGAAGATTTCCAAAATGTTATAAAAAAAACTCACACACACAAAGTGCACCCCCAGAAAACATCTTGTACATCTTCAATAATAATAACAAAAATGACTTTATATTTTCTAGTTATTTACCAACTGTTACCAACTGTTTACCTCCAACTGTTAAAAAAAAAAAAGTGACAAACCTAAAATACCGAAAAAAAATTGCATACGGCAAAGATTTAAAAAAGAAAATCATTATTTTCAAGATGGCCACCACCAGCAATGACCAGGACAACGACAGCGTGTTCCTGGACACCACCGACTGCCCTAAGAAAATCCCCACTGACAATAATTCACCTCAACTAGGCATGCTGGATCCGACCGGAAGCAGTTCCAGCAGCAACAGCCGAAAGCCCAGCTACGACAGCAGAGAGAGTAAATCCATCAGTGAGTGCAGTTATGTGAGTGGCAGCCCTTGTGAATCGCCTACGAGGCCATTGGGCTTGACCACCCCTTACTCCAGCACTTGCACCATGGAGTCGGACGTCGGTCGCCACGATTCTGGCAACATTAGCAGTGAGCCCTGTTTAGATCCATTCCAATCCGAGAAGGAATTTATCGACTACCTGATGTCCTTACCAACATCCAAGACTGACGACGTTACATCATTCGAAACAAATCTGTTGCCCGCCTCAAGTGCTCCAATGTTGATGGACACTGGAGTGCAACAGAAACCCATCACCGTGACCGGTAGTCAGAGTCCCAAAATTGGACTGGACCACTTGGAAAATCTTTGCAAACTAATGGAGCAGTTGGGTGTGCTGCGCGAACAGAACTTCAAGTTGCAGAAGCGGGTTCAATACTTAGAAGAAGTTAGGTGCCTCAACGAGATGCGAAAGGACCTGAAAGAAGCTCTGGAAGTAGCAATTTCTAATCCACAGAGCAATTTGCTGAACAAGGTGGAGGATCTTGGAAGTTGGGAATTCCTACCAGAAGTCAGTGCTCCAGGCAGTTCGAGGCAGAAGTCCACGCCGAAGGAAGCACTGTTCAAGCGAGATGTCCAGGAAATGGCATGCGATTCGGAAAATACAGATTCGGCCTTGTTACCGGGTATGAATTTTCAGCTCTTGTTCTTGTCGTGTTACCCCATCCTTTCCTGTGTTTTTCCACTAAAATATTGGTCATACCATCAATGGTTTTTTATGTTTATGGTTTTATGGTACCAGTATACACCAACATGTTGGTTCCAAAACATTCACATCCCCGCAATTTTCTACACCTTGTATGTTGGTTCCTACACAGACCCCACAAACATTTAAAAAAAAAAGTAAAAATAGTTGAAATTTTTTTTAACTAAAACTGCATTTTAGACAAATTCTTTCATTATTTAGAAAATGCAAATATTTTTTTTTTATTTTTAGAAAATCTAATGGTAAAATATAAAAAAACTAGTAGGCCTAACTTCATTTCCTAGCATGCATTACTTAATGCAGTTCATGGAAATACTGAGCAAAAAGAAATATTACTTTCTTTTATTTCAGCATCCGATACTGAGCCCAAAAGAGCCAAGAGTTACGTGAAGATGCGAAAATCTGCCGTGAAAAAGCAGCAGAGACTGAGAAGTCAGTCCATGGGCGATGACGACCTATTCCGCAAGAGCAATCCAACAGTCATCAAAGCTAAAGTATCCAAGTGGACAAAGGTGAAAGAGGCCCTTAAATGGGAAAGGGTTCAGGTAGAAAACCGAAGCACTTCTGGAATTTCTGGTTTGGAAGGCTGCAGAAGTTCCTTTTTTGTGGACATTGATGATGATGTCCAACAACAACAACAACCCATAATGGTGTCCAAAGCAACAGTTATACTAACTCCGGCGACAAAACTAGAAAAACGATTGCACACTTATGATAAATCCCAACCAAAAGTCAACAAGGGGCGATCTAAAATGGAATCGGCAAAGGATCGACCGAGTGACAGCAAGGAGGGCATTGGTACTATAAATTCGCCTTACTTTACCTATGACCCATACTTGGAGCTGTCTTCGGATGACGACGAAGAAAATACAACGAAACAATTAGGTATACTTATTATTTTAAAATGGTTTTTTTTTGCTTCGGCAAATTATTTTTTTATTTAAAATTTTAGATCCTCGTGAAAAGCGAAGATCAATTGGAGCGACCCTGGAATTGGATGTATTGGAAGGGGATTCCTTGTGCAGACAAGCGAGTTCCAACAAATTGCACTTTCCTCATGATATTCTACTGGATGAAGATCAGGGTAAAATGTTCTTGCAACTATTATCCAGCGATCATCCACTTATGAGCCATATTATGTGACACCATTTTGAAAAATCCTCCTTTAACATTTCATAACAACTTGCTTCCTCCCCACTTCAACCCTCTCCCCCCCCCCTAAAAAAATATGTAACACTGATAACACAACACCCCCACCCCCCTTTCCCTCAAATAATCAGAAGCAAAAGTTAATATTTTAGCGTAAGAAACTAAGGTATGTCTAAATTTGTGTAGTTGCATTAAGACTATTCAGTACTGGTATCCAAGAGAATCATGTTTAAATTACAATTAATATGCAGTCGTTTTGCATGCACGGATCAAGGGGATGGACCCGGATGGTGATCACCCTCCCCCTTCCCCTTGGTCATAGAATAAGTCATGGATTAGCATTACTCTGACTGGCATAATTCAACCATTGAACCATTTAACGATTCACAGTTTAACCCCAACCAATGTAACATATCCCAAAAAGTATTTTGCAATTCACTGAATTCAGCTATTTTTTTCTATCAAAATTCTGACAATTAAGCTATCAAGGATCGGAAAGGACGATCTCTGGAAAGGGTTGAACCCGAGCACAGAGAGTTCATTCGCTACACTCAGTCCGAGAAGGAATGCAAGAAAATGTCCAAAGGGGCGTGGGGAAAAGTGAAAAATATCATCCAAACCAGGAAGGACAGTCTGAAGAGGAAGCACCGTAAGAGTGGTGGCCTCGATGTGGACACAGGCAAGAGTAGTGCCATTGAGTCCGATTGTTTTGGCAATGAGTATTTTGGAATTGGAGAAGGCTCTTGGGCCGACCGCTACGACATCACCAGTTATGGCCGAAGTGGAGGGGATGATGACCGACTGGGATTGTATGATCCAGTGGTTCAAGTGAAGAGCAAGCATTCCTCGTCCTCTTCTAATTACGGAGGAGAGGACTTGTGCATGGAATTTATTCAGGAAAATATCAAGAGCAAAAAGGGGAAAGGGCAACCATTAACCATTCAAGTGCCTCCAGAAGAGCCAAGTCCAGCAGACTGCAAGCACAAATATCAAAGTACGACTCCACCCACCTTTAATATCACGAGTACGGGATATTCCCCAAATTCACAGCGCAAATCCAAATGGAACAAAGTTAAAAATGTATTTCTGGAAAAGAGGAAAACGGAAATGGGACTTGCAGCACAACGGCCACAATCAGTACCAGCCAGCCCAACCAACCTGAATTCATTCACATATGAAGATCTTGGTCTTCTGGAAGGTATGCCAATATAATTTTAAAAGGGTTTTCTTTAATACATTTTTGGAAGGGTTAAATTCATGTCCTAACGGATTTTTGTTCATCAGAATATTTACTGGATGCCAAAAACTGGGTGGAGAAGAAGGACAATCGAGGTGTTGAATGTGGTCCTTACGACAGTTCAGTGGCAACCCTTCAAACACTGTTGGCAGACAAGATGGAACCCGAAGTAGTTCCAATGCCAATGCCAGCCGAGACAAAGCGCAACCTGGAGGAACTGCAGCGGAATATAACTCACGACTTTAGCAAAAAGATGCAGGAATGGGAAAAACTTAAGACAACGTACACCAAGCAGCAACAGAATTTAATAGGCCAAGGGCCTACTCAGCAAACGAGCCCGAAACTCAATCGCAAAGGCTCGGGACAGAAGAGCCGCAAAGGAAAGTCAGAAAAGAGCAAAGAAAAGCTGGACCGGGAGCAGAAAGGTGGAAAACAGCGCGAGAAAGAGCTACAGTGGCTTGAAAAACAGCTGCAAAAAATTGACCGTGAAAAACAACGACTAGCCAAAGAGCGCCAAAAATACATGAAACGAGAAGCTCGACTGGAGAAGATGAAGGAGACCATGATGAATCCATCGGAGAAGAAGGAGATTCTTGTAAGGACGTCAGCGGGAGAGTTTCGTTTTGAGGGAATCTCCCAGACTTTCACCAGAAAACTTTACGAATGGGAAGAGATGAAGGGCATAGGACCAGAAGTGTCAACCATTGCACTTTTGGACGCCCAACATCCAGACCATCCTCTGCGGCAGGAATTGCCAATTGAAAAGCCAACCCATACCTTATCACCACCAGCTTTACGTTATGGACGGCTGGATCACAATCGATCCCGGTCAGAAAGCAGTCTTGCAGACATTGTCAATGTCCAAACGTCAACAACATCCTTGGCACCAGATGACTTGGTAGACGATGTCTTCTCAGAAGGACTGCCCCACTCGCGTGCAACATCAGAGCCTGACATAGTCTACGACATAGATGAATCCCCGTGTGCTATGGAAGTGGAGGAACTGCATTTTGAAGAGTCAATCCCCTGCATGGAAATTCCAGAAGTCCACATTGAGGAGCCGGTGTACAGCTACGCGCCATCCGAAGTGACACGGCTCATTGACAGCAGTGGCAGTAGTGATGCTGAGAAGGACATGAGCAGCGATGGTCATTACGTCCGAAAAAATTCGGCATGTCGAGTCAAAGAGCCGAATACGATACCGGAAGAAGGGCTGGAGAGCACTTATGGAAATATCCAGGAGGAAGATATCAAGCTGTTGAGGAAGCTGACTGCAAAGGAAGAAATTTGCAGACAATTGGAAAACGATTTGGAAGATTTAGATGGAAGGATGAAAATGATGTTCCAGCAACATTCCGAAGAAATACGTACGTTAGAATTAGAAACTTATAAAGAGTGACTGTGTCTTAACTTGCACTAATACATCAGTTATCCTTTTTCAACAGAAAAATTAAAAAGCCAAGAAGCTATCAATTCTGAAGAAAAACAAGGTATGAATGTTAAGGAAACCCAGTTACACGTTTATTAACGCTTTTTTATTAAAAAAAAAAATTCCAAATTGACCAGTTTCCTTTTATCACAAAAAGTTGATTTAGGGACGGTACATTGATCATGTAAAATTCTTGGGGAATGAAGGGGGATTTCAAAAACCTCACCATTTGCATGATTGAATTGCTAACTACTCTGACACAGGAGTCTTTAGCAATTCAGTTATGCAAATTTATCATATATATGACTTAATGGCATTATTAGCAGAAGCAAAGTATACATTTTCTTGATTTTGTTTTGCTTTTATGATTTCATGACCTACTGGTATACCTTGATAGACGATAGTACTGGTCTAGGTAACAGATATCAGTTATGTCTATAGTCTGAATAACATTTTTTGGAACAAGCCACGCAACTTTGTCTTTAATACCCGCGTTTAAATAAAATGTTTTAATCATGGAATGGGTGAGGGCAAAAATTTGCAAAATTTGCCTCACATGATTAATAGACATTCCCTCATGCAGATTATTCAATAGAGAACTTTCTTTATGCCCAGAGCCTCGGACAACATCACCAGGATCACCATTTGACACCATGAAGCAAAAACAACTGATTGAGGAATTGCGGGCTCGTATAGAAGAATTAGAAACAGCTGGAGACTCCCTTTTAAAGGAACGTGAGAATTTAGAGGTGATGTCAGATAAAAAAAATATTTGAAATCTACGATATTGCAAAAAAATACGTTGGGAACCTCTCTTAAGTGAACTAACTTACATTTTTGATACTTCACATAGAAAACGTTCAAAATCAACTCTGATCAGCAGGCTCAACTTACCCAGCATTTTGCGGCAAGAATTACAGAACTTCAGCAAAAAAATGCAAAAGTCCAGCAGATTGCAGCTGATCAGAAATTAGGTGACAAATTATCGGGGCAGTCAAAAAAGAAACAAGGAGTAGTCAAGGTGCAAGAGTTATCTGCAGAGTTATTACAACAGGTATTCCAAGCATATACTCGCATTTTAAAATAACAAAAGTATAACTTATGGTAAATCTCTTTTTCCAATTAATATTATCTGGTACCAACTTCAATTATTTTATAAAATGAGAACCGACCTTCTTTTATAAATGATTGAGTTTTGTAATGAATTTTTAAGGCACCACATTTTCCCTAAAATAAATTTTTGCTTGAATAATTAACAATCGTAAAAATTTCATGTAGGCCAAAACTCTCGAGCAAGCACTTTTAGACAGAAATGCAACAATACGTCAACTGCAATGGGAACTGTTACAAAGAGACATGTCGGCCATGCAACTTCAAAATGAACTACAAAAGGTCAAAGATAAAACTGTGGATGTTTTGGGAGGCGTCAAAGAATTCAAGAAAAAAGAAAAGAACGAAAGATCATGGTCCTCAGTGGACACTGCTTGTATTGGGAGCAAAAAGCAGGAGGTAATATCTCTATTATGTACATTAGAAAGTAAGAAAATTAATGGCTAAAATTTTTATTGGGAAAAAAAAACCTTATTGTTCTGATCAAACGCTTTTCAAAAATTCACACAGGATGAAAGCAAACTAGCAGAAAATCAAAAACCAATCAGTCTTCCAAAATATACAGATCATCAGGAACTGTCTGTGCGTCCACTAGAATTGACCCAAAAAGTTCGAGAACTCAAAACAGAATTAATGCGATTATGGAGTTCGACTGGTAACTAAATCCAAACTGCCAAAATTCATCCATCAATCAGTACTCTTACGAGACAAATTCTAACTATTTCTAATTACTTTCAGAATCAGCAACATCAGGGTCATCAGATCATGCTGCTGAGGACATGCATTCTGAGAAAGATGTAAGAACTCGTCATAGTTAAATTAAGCCTATCAAATAGGTTCCCACATTAATGCATAATGGAACGATCACCTTAAAAAACTTTATCCCAACTGAAAATGGTCCATAAAGTACACTCATGTACTTAGCTATCAGTCCCCCTTTAAAATTCAGTCCCTCTGAAAATGCATAACACAATCATTGTACAACTATTTTTTTGTCAGATATCCAGCAACAGCTCCGATACTCTAAAAGCTGTTTCACCAGATGAGCCATTACCAAAACAAACTGCAGACAACAGAGTAAAACCACGCAATTTCGAATTCCCTTTTACTCCTCCCATGACAAGAAAAGACATCAAAAGCCAGGCCAAAGTTCAGATTATTGACAAAGAAGAACGCACATTCAGCGGAGAGGATGTTGCGACAGCTAGACGTGTATCGGACACAGCAATTCCACAGGACATTCGTTTAACTCCAGATCTAAGCAAGCCACAGAAAGCCCTTAGAAGTAAGCTACCCAGAAGTCCTGATGTAAATTCTTCAAAACACAAAGAGAAAGCTGATGACAATAATAAAGTTACAACGATTGAACAGCCAATGAGTGTTACTTCAAAGATTCCATCACGAATCTGTCCACTCTCACCTCCCACCACTGTACGAAGCACCACACAGTTAGGTGATGAGCAGCAGACAACCAATGCTACAGCACTCAGCATAACACTAAGTTTAAAACCCAAGCAAGCCAAAGTAACAGGAGGGCAAGCTGTCCGGCCAGAGAGGGCTTCCAAACTAAAGAAAATGGCCGCAATCGTGAGACCATCCACCAACATCGACGAGAAAGAAGCTGAAAACAAATTGGGGAAAAGCGAATCAACCGTACCGCAACCAATTCCCACCAAGTCCTCATCCACAACAACGTGTGCAGTTGCGCCGCAAAAAGAAGAACCAAATACTACAGCCATAGTAATGCTTCCTCGTAAGATGCCATCAAAAAGCGAGTGTTTAACAAATCCGCAAAAAAGCCCATCAAAGGAGCATAGAAGCGGGCAGCTGCAACGGCAAAATGCAGAAGATGTGGGAAGTTCTAGCGACACAGACACGGAAGGCTCAGGAATCACTTTTACGATCAATTTGAGTAAGAAAGATGAATCTAAGCTCAAAGAAACCATTGCCACAACGAAGACAGAAAGTGTCACGGCCAAGATTCCTCTTCGGAGGATTGATAAGTCCAAGGAAAGCGGATTGGTAACACTCGGGTGTACATCGCCAAGCACGTCGCGCCAAGGCTTGGAATCTAAACGTAGCTGCGGCATAATGTCTCCTCCACAGAGTCCATCAGTGGCACTATGGCGGAAATTGTCAAGAGACGACAACAGAGAAGAAAAACCAAATCCTGAACCGGTCAAAAGCTACATTCCCACCCCATTTGGAACGTCACGTACGGCAACAGAAGCTCCAGAAAGTCCTCAGGTAGTTGCCAAGGTTTTGTATGAAATGAAAGTGGGTGGCGAGGAGATGCTTACAGCTCCAGAAACTCCTGTAGTAAAATCTCGCAGCACACGAAAGCTGAAGCTGCCAACAGCCGGAAAATCAGATTCTGTCGCTGCTGGAGGGACACCGTCAACAAACGGCCTGGAACCTAGTCTGCTTCGCACCCGACGTGCAGCCGCTCGGCCAGTCAAAGACCCCGCCCCAAACGTCAAATCGATGATAGAAAAGTACAATAAGAAATTGGCCGAGCAACCTTCAGTCAGTTTGCTCAGAAGTCCGCAGCTAGGCTCGCCACGAATGAGGGGTTTAAATGGGGTGCAAAAGTCCATGAGTTTTACAGATCCTTCCATTCAAACGTCAGCAGGAGAAAGCGTGGTTAAATCAGCCAGCACAAGCACCATCGAGGTATCCAACTGTGGCCCAGGATCTCCGGCTATTAGCCGTATTCCTCCAATGTCTCCAGAGTCTTTGAAAAGAACGGCGGCAACGGGTCAACCCATTGGAATAGCAAGTAGAATTCCTCGAGGTCTGAAATCAATTTCTGAGCAAGACAGCAGTGAATCCATTATAAAGGGCGACAACGGATTTAAACAATCAACAAGTAGCATTGTTCAAGCTCCAGATTCTCCTGGTTCGGGAAGTCTTTCGAAAACATGCCAAGCCTCAGAACCCGTTCTTCAGAGTCCAACTGTTGGAGTACGCGCAATTCAAATGCGGCGAGCGAAAGATGAATTCCTCGCAAAAGCCCCATCTTCGGCTTCAGCTTCCCCAGCACTGGAAAGGCATGCTTTTACCACGCAAGACAGTGATAGTACGAGCTCTCCAGCATCAGCCCCTCTTCGACCGTCTGGTTGGAATCCATTCTCATACCGAGGGCCAATGACATTGCCAGAATCTCAAATAAAAATACCCATCAAAGATCCATCCAACGAAGAACTTCTGAGGCCAAAGGGAATTTTGAAGTTAACACGTAAAGAAGTCCCATGGTTAGTACCCTATCATAAATACAGGTTTCCCATTTGTCCTAATATTCCTAAAATTTAGTAGGGCCTACATATTTGCCAAATTCCTAAAATTGTCATAAAATTCATTAAAAATGTCCTAACATGTTGCAAATAAATGTCCTAACATGTTGCAAATAAATGTCCTAACTTCCTAAAAAATATTGTCAACTTTCAGAGTGGGAGCCCTGTAAATACCAATATGATTTTGTATAGTGGACCAATTTAAAAACCAACAAATTTCCCAACATATAGCTACCAATATGTACCAATACAAAAAAATTACATTTTTTTTTGATAGGGTAACACAGCAGCGAGACAACGAACCGATGGTAGATACGGTCACCTCCAGAATTTTAAAATCAGCAAGTGCTGGAGCCATGGAAGAAGCTACGTCACGATCTTCCCTGTCCGAAGATGGTTCCAGGGTATCAGATTCGCTGCCACAAGCCCAAAAGAGTGGATTATTTCATTTCAAATTTAGAAAAGCCAAAATAAAGCAGAGAAAAGAACCGTTAAGTGTGGTGAAAGCACTCTGTCGACAGAGTCTGCTGGTAGACATTGAACCAGGCTCTGAATTGGTTACATCTAGTCCTCCTCCTCCACCAGGAGTGAGCACAAGAAGTTGCCCGTCCTCACCAGAGCAATCTAGACCAGCTGGGAAAACAGGGTGGCTATCAAAGCCTCGGATACTATTTAAGTCAAAATGATTTTCATCAGGGGATACATGGAATTTAGAAAGTATGGAGTAGAACCATTTTAATCGGTCAGATTAGAATGTTCTATTTAATTACGATGTCAAAGTGTATTTATGGATAGGTACCATATTTTTATACTTTTCAAAGGTTTCCTAGACTCCGTCATGAATGTGCTGGTCAGTTAAAATGCAAGGCTGGTGAACCTTTGTTTATCCTTATTTATAAAACCAATTTAAGTTAATAATTATATATTTTACAACAGATTGCTAATCATATTGCTGTTATTTTTCCCACATCGTTTTTCACCTTGCGTTTTCCTACTCAAAAGTATCAGATGCAAACATTAAAATGCTAAATAGCTCATTAATTAAAGCACCATATTTAATTGTTTAACAGTATGTTATTACTTGCCCATTTTTCACAATGTATTTTACTAGTAGGTATTAGTTAATAAAATTACATTAAAAATTAAACGTTTTGCTTCTCATATGCACCAGATATTCCAAACATTTAATTACTAAAAATTATTAATTATAGTTTAACTGTGCATCAATGTAACTAGTTTAATATAGCCATCGTTTAAAATTACGTGCCCATTTCATTTAAAATTATCTCGGATATTAAATTTACGATATTGAAATAGTAACAGTAATTTAAATTCCAAAATTTGTAAGGGAAACACTCATACATAAATGATACACTTTCAGCATTAGCACCACCTAGAGGAGCAAATGATAGTCGAATTGTCTCCCTCCCCCTAAACAGAATTAATTGCCCCAAACTATGACTGGTTACGCTAATGGTGGGTTGAAACTTTGTGTAAAAGGGAGGGTGTTTTTATATATTTTAATTTGCAAAAAAATATTTTCGACGAATTTTAAAAAGTTGAGAATGCATTTCGTCGTTCACCTTCGCCCAACACACATAGTGGTAAAACTACCGTTAATATTTCTAAACTTGAATATATTCAAGGTCTCATAGTTTAAATGAACTCATTTCTAAGCTAAGGGAAACGCTAATTACGTACACACCAGTGCACCACTGAGGGTCAACTGCATTTACCCACCTTTGAAAATCCTTATGGCCTATTCATACAGTGGCAACTCGATCGGCCCACATCCCCATGGATTGGACAAGTTGGAAAATAATCTTTCCAAAAAAAAGGCGGGGCAGGTGTGAATAATTGCAATCGGTGTACACCTATAGAGAAAGCAAGGCCACAATTAAAATTACAATAACAAGACAAAGAGTTGGAAAGAACGATTTAAAATTAAATAGACGACAATGACAAACAGTAAATGAGGCAAATAATTGAGATTTTGCTTACTCGAATATATCTGACACCCTGTACACAAAGGATCTACAATTATCAAATGCATTTTTGGCAATGTCCACAAAATATACTTCCTAAAATACTTAAATGTGCGTCAGTAGCAAAAATCCTCTATTAAAATAACTAGTACGCTGAATTTTGCATACACACTGCACTAAATTACCCTTTAAAATGCTTTCCCTGCAATACCCTCATGTAATATACGGTAAGCAATCCTGTAGGGTGGCAATCACACAATACACATACGTATTGCAGACAAAGTGTTCTTTTGATTTCTGGTCTTGGCCACAAAATGTGGGATCATTCATAAATCACATGAGACAAAATATTTTCTCGATCTTACTGAGAGTTTGGAGAGAAAAACAACTCGGATGACCAATACCCCCAACTTTTCAAGTGAGTTTTTCCTTAAATATTTGAGGCATTTTTTGCAATGAAAGTCTCCAAGGGGCACGAAGACATTTAAATATATGTAGAGAGAATTAATTTTGAATATAAAATTGATGTGAATGCATGTTTCATCCTACCCCTTCAACCGTTACATACTTCAAATTCAAATTTACATTTACTACAAATACTCAAATGCATTATAGGCTACTCGTTAGAACATTTTCCCCCAAAAATTCAGTAGGCCTAATAGTATAGGAAAGGTTATCTTCAAATAATGCAGAAAGTGTTTTTTAAAACCAGAGAAATATTAAAGCAATTTTTTTCTACCGATAATATGCATGAATATAATTGAATTTTTTTCCAAAAAATATTGGAATGTAACAGAAATTTTCGCCGTATTATAAGGAATTTATGGGATCATTTTTTTCTTCTTTATATGAAAATAATAAAATTTTGTGAGATTTAAAATTTAGAAAAAAAAATTTATTTTTTTGGATAATAATGGAATAGAAAACTAATTGAATTTATTCTTCCAAATCTAATGTAGGCCTAGCCATTTCTGGTTAGATTTACTTGTGAAAAAGTTAAGTTCAACCATATAAAAAACATGAAATTGTCCCAACTTTAATCCATGCTGTGCTGCATTAAAACTTTATAAAACTTTGAAAAAATAAGGTATATAATGAATTAAATGTATACAATCATAATGGGCAATATATACGAAATATTGTAAAAAAAAAAAAAAAAAAAAATACTGGAAATACAGGACATGAGAAATTATTGCCAGTTATTCCCCTCTAACCACTTTTAATTTTTTTTATGGCAAATCTTTAACTCTCTCAATCTTAGTTATTTTTAATTACCTTCTAAAATTAGTGTAAAACTTTCATAAAAACAATCCTCCCATGTATTCACTTTCATATAAAGCATAATTCTGAATTTAATCTGAGAAAAAACAGCATTGATACCAGGAACCTATACTTATCAGGAAATCTAGATTAAACACGTGTGTGCATCATTAAATATTAAATATATTAACTTACACGGCTTCGTATGCAAGATTTTTTTAAAGGGTCCCTTTTGCTTCAGGGGCCTCAAATAGGTTAGCGGTTCCCTCCCCCCTCCATCCTTGAATATTGTCATGCCACCACTCCTAACCTTAGATAAATAATTTTTTTTTATTTTAAAAATCAGATTAAAATGTTAAACAAAATATCCCCATTCAAGTTAAAGTATTTTTTCCAAGAAAAAAAACTGTTCACCAGCGGGATACGAACTAACACCATTCGACCCACCCATTCACACTATAATAATTGCGGCGTTATTTAATTTAAATAGTCATAAATTTCTCATTTTCTAGTTCTAGCCTGTAACTTACGTCAGTGATTTCGAGAGCAACCCATAGGGGGTGTGATAGGAGTTATCCGAAAATTCCCGATTACACATTTTCCAAAAATGTTTTATTCATAAGTATTCTCATGCAGTTAGGATTTCGACATGTTCTAAGCAACTTCGAATAACCTGATTTTTTTCATTTGCTGATATATATAATGTATATCTTTAACCTTTTAATAGCCAAAAGAAAGGCGTAGTCTCTCCTGTTTTTAATACGTTTTCACTGCCACCAAAACACGACAACAATAATGTATATTGGGTGGAAATTCACCTGTGGCCTGCAGAAGGAGCTCCAAATCGCCATTTTGAAAATATCTCAAATTACAATCTTCCATTTTGAAATAAAAAATATATAAATGTGGTGCGAGACAAAAACGTTTGTCCAGATAAAAAACTGCAACCTTGCTCCACTATTTCAGTTAACAGTTGAACGAGATTGCGATCGAAATTTCCGGCTGTGATTCACTAAGAAAAATGCAAGCAAGCAGGCGTGCCACTTAGAACATAGAAAGTTCTGTGACATTTTCACCTCATTTTGCTACATTCTATTCTGTCCTTTTGTTAGCACATGAAGCACTTATATAAATAATAAATTTATAACCACGTTTTCTTCCAAATAACCAGGAATTCCACGAAAATCTTCATCTTAATTTAAGCTACACTATCATGCCGATGTTTTCGTTCCAAAATGAGACTCAATGCACGTGCCAATTACATTTGGTTCGCTGGAATAAGCACGTGCACTGAGCTTCATTTTGGAACGAAAATTTCTTCAGGACAGTATGCACCTTTTAAAGGGACAGTCCCACATTATCTCAAGCATTCTTAGCAAGAAAGAGGTGGGGAAAACAACAAGAAGAGTGTAGAAATTACAATTTATTCTATAATTACCATTCAATAGTTATTCATTTGGAAACATGCCAATGTAGACAAAAATCTTGATGGTTGATAGTAGCCATGTTAGAAGTCAATTTGCAAACCCTCTAGTAATAAACTTGATGGTGTACAAGTTTTTGTGTAACAGATAATGCGCATAACTATTCTATAGCCATAAACTGAAGCCAACTTGAACCCCCCTTGCACGCGGCGCCACTCTGCCTGGGTGGGGGACTATTATAAAAATGGCGGCTATCATCTCTTTCGGAAACATCGTATTTCTGAATTATGGTAGGTGAACTGCAATATTATTATTAATAGGACTGTCCTTTTTATTATTAATAACCTTAATTTGAAGATTCATTTGTCACTAAGTGGGACTCTCCCTTTAACATTATTAAAAATTATATAAACATATAACTGCTTATGTAAGATACAGCAATACTAAATGTGGGGTCTTCCATAAACGTCGTCATACTAATTCTTGGCATTATTAATTCCCATTCCCTACATGTCATATTACGTTACACTTCATAATATCCCTCTCCCTGCTCCCTCCCACAAATCATACCATACTTTATAAACTAAACTGGGTATGCTATAACAGTCATTTTCATGATTTTGATTTAGAATTAATGGTTCCAATAATTTTTGAACCTGGACCAGCCACCTAGCGCCAGTTTTATTTTCATTGTATACAAATGCATCTACTGATTTTTGATCTCAGCTCTTCAATTGTAAATAGCCAAGACTTTGATAAATGCGTTCAGAATACTTTAGTCCATGATTTACACCCTGTATATTTATCAGGTCATGTGACAGTAATTAAAATCAGCTAATAAAATCTCTTCCGTTATAATTTGCAAAAGAAAACTATTTAAATAGTAATTAGTTAATAAAATTTTATCACCCAGCCCACATTTTCCACAAGGTATACAGATAGAGACTTAGTTCAATAAAAGTCTTTTGATAAGTAGAAAAATTTCTGCATTTGAAATTTATTATAGGCCATAATTAATTAATTGGCATTGCCAACAGATCATTCTTGTACTTTTTTTCCCCTGCACATTAATTTGTGCACATAAAAATGTGGTCAAGATCAACCAGAAAAACTCTTCGAGAAAATTCAGATAAAAATATAACAACAAAAAATATTTAAATGAAACATTAAAGAGGCGACGTAATAAAATGTGACAAGCGGTATAATATGTACGGAGGTGTGTTTATACATACTAATAAATCGTAATTATAAATTCACCATCTTAATTACAAACGAAATTAATTGGCCAACAAAGGGAAAATAAGTGCATCTGAAAATCGTGCTATGTAAATGTCAAATATCCAACGGCATTAGCACGCCATAGTAATAAACAACAAAAAACCTAGCTATACCGAGACCCTAGTTAATAATATTGTCATGGGGTAAGCCTAGTTTATCATATAAAAAAATAAACTAAAAAAATAATAACAAAAAAAACCATTTATTTTGCAAGGTTTCTATAATGTCTAAAATGTCATTAGTTTAATGACTTTAAGGCCATGTTAGTTATATTTATATTAATATCCTTTTTTTCCTGCATGCAAAGAGAAATAGCCATTATTTGAATTTCACAAATCCACAGTAGATAGATAATCGTGATTTTCTTTTGAAGTTTGACACTTGTATTTTATGCATTTATCATGTACAAGTTGACCAATCTCATAAATCCACACAAACGCATGTACAGAAAGCTCAAGAAAAATAATTTATTTTGATTTAATGAAATGGGTCACCCCCTCTTGATTGTAACTGATTTCTTAAACTGAAGTTGAGGTCATGGAGTTCATAAAAAACTCAACTGGGGTAGGTTATGTTTACTGTTATTTTTGCCACCTTACTTAAATGTATATAGAGCAGTGTTTTAATTTTAGTTGCTGGAAATGAATTAATTCAATTGCTGCCTTAATTGGAGTTAAGAGTATGCATCATAGATTCATTACCATTGAATATATATACATACATGTATATTTGGTCTACCTTTGTTCAAGTATAGCTATAGAACAATATATTATCCCTGAAGTAAATATGCAGGGTGAACACAAAGTTCTACCCAACTATCAAACTACCAATAGTGTTCTTAAAGGGAAACTATCACCTTGAATGATGTTGGTTTCATGAAAAAGGGCATGAAAAATTATAACGAAAATTGAAAGATAATTGCATATGAGTAAAATAATAAATAAAATAAAACGACCTGAATATTGCAAGTTGGTGGCAAAAGCAAAGCTTAGATGAACGCCATTTTAGTGAGACGACGAGCGCCATCTATTGGATTCAAGCATCAGCTCCATAGACATACATGTGCCAGAGGGCGCTTCACGTCTCACTCAGCTGAAAAATGGCGCCTAATGTGTATTTTGCAAACATCGTGATTTCTTCAATATACAAGCTTTGCTGCAATTATTATTGCCACAGACGTTCATATCTAGTAAGTGCCTACCATTTAATAATGACTTATTACAACTTGATAGTTCCCCTTTAAATTACATGTACATGGCAAATTAAACCTTTCCAACAAACCTAAGCGTAACTCTTTCATTCAAGATGTTTTTTTGGGAATCCTATTGAAACTTGGCTAATTTGTTTAATGTTTACTCTTTTCAACAACTTTCTTTTTAATTAATTTAACTAACTCTGTTATAACAGCAGCCTTCCTTACTCACTTAACCAAATTAGCTAACTCGATTAATTAGTTTTATTAACACCCTACTCACTTATTCACATTAGTTAGCTCAATTAAACGACTAAGTTGGTTAATCAAGTTAGTTAACTTGATTATTAATTTGTCAAAGTGTTAATTTGGTATTACAGTATGTGGCCATCGTTGCTTGCACATATAATCTCACATTAGATGCAAAACATAATCTTTTATTTGCAATTCGCAAACATTAGGCCTCACACAGACTCAGTACTTCCTTCTGACATACTCAGATTTTGTAGTTTTACTCGACTGGGCTCTGCCCAGAACTCGACTCTGGCCAAGACTAAAATCTTTCTAGACTGTTGCCTCATTTGTGGCCCTGCCCCGCCGGAGCACTGTCTAAATGGGCTGCCATATCCCAACTATACATTGTATTGTGTGCTCGCAACATCTCATATTACACCTTGCTGGTATTAGCATTAGCACTTCGGCCTGTTACTCGGGTTACCTGGCCCCTATCTCATCAAGACTCTAGTATCTAAAATCCTGAATCTCAATCCAGGTTAAAAAAAATATATTTTCATGGAACAAAACCAACAAAAATGGCTCCATGGAACATTTCCAAACCTTAAAATCCTATATCTACTCCCATTAAAGATTCTGGATTTTGAATTAAGAATTGTACGACGAAACCAATTTTCTGGGATTCTGTATTGAGATAATATTGAGGATTTTAGATTCTTTCTAGAGTGTTAATGAAATAGGGCCCTGGTGTATTTTGGGACAGTTTCAATTAAAGTTGGCCACTATACCTCAGTCCTTGTCTCCTTAGGCTCCTTATACTGTATATCTCCTGTTGTTCTTCTTCCTCCCTTCCTTTCCACAAGGCCTGCATTGCCCGTAAAATTCTACATCACCACCACCACCTCCCACAGTATTTCATTTTGCACATTGTGGATGACTTTACTCGTGGCAGTTACAGTTCAGCTCTATAAAGAAACTTCTAAAATACATGTACTTGAAACGTGAACAAGACTCAACTACGATGTGCAGGGCTAATGACTTAGGCCTATACTTAAGAAGATACACCATAAAACTAAAATACCACATGCAATAAACACTTATCATGCAGAAAACATAGAAATAGTAAGCATGACTGTATGTGAAGTGTGAGCATGCCCTAATCGCTCCTTGGAAATATCATTATAAGTATACTTTATACATACATTTATAGAATTTTTAGCATATAACCAATATTTTTGGAGCGCTTATATAGTGGTCGATATGAATTTCAGATTCCATGCAAACTTATGGAAAGCAATGAAGATCTGTAGGGGTCATTGGGCCATAAGCAATGTACTGTTTACAGTATATAGGCTAATTACATTTCCATTCATGGTTGCCTTCGTTACGAGGACTTTCTGTTATAGTCTCAAATTAATTCACGCATTATTGATTGTCGCGCATGTGTATTTTTAAAGAAGATAATAATGAGGTTATTTCCCCCTAGATGTGAAGTACAAGTAATTATGTTATGTACAGCATCACAAGTTTTCATATATATATGCATACATATATATAGTATATACGTTACTTTAATACCATCAATGTAAAGATTGTCTTATGGTTATTTCCAAATTAAGCTTAACTATAGTATGGGTCTTGCCGAGTCATTAATTTTTATTATGAAAGAAATATTTACATTATATATATTTCCAATTTAAATACTATAGTGGGCAGTTCAAGTTGAAGGACTATGTATCAAAATAATATGTCACTTGCTCATTGTTAAGATAAGTACAAGCCACATTATTGAGGATTGTTTATTTTCAATCTATAGGAATGCATAACGTTAGTTTGGTAATAAATGCAAATGCTGCATTTATATATTGTATTTAGGCTATATGTTTACCTATAGTTAAAATAAACTATATTGCGTTAAATATAATTTCATTTACATTGGTAGGGCATTTCAGTGCTTCAGAATACTTTTGGAAGACCGCTTTATAGTTGGCCCATTCCATGTCAATTCAACCAACAAAAATATTTTTTTCCACCACACCATCCCCAATTTTCATTACATTTTGCATGCAAGTAGAGGCTTATGAAATATGACGTTTTCCGAATTTTCAGCCCTTAGATGTG
>JAQIXP010000040.1:0-43952 GCA_034700285.1 Proteroiulus fuscus | reverse complement strand
TGGTTTTGACTTTGTGAAAGTGGTTTTGAATTTGTGTATGTGTTTTTAATTTGTGAGTGTGTTTGTTCCTATGAGCCACCGTAAATTATGGCTCAAACTCATTGAAGAGTTATGATAATTATCTCATGGCTAATGGCCAAATATACATTAGGGCCCAAAAGTCTTTAAATTCCCCCTCCCCAATCAGATGGTCAACACAAAATAAAAGCAAACCTTGAATACTTCAAATTTCCAAGTACAATACCTGTAAATGCAGTAACCTGGGTATAAGTAGGCCTAAACTTTTAAATTGTGCCTCATTCTCTCAACTTGATGCCTGTTGGGCATTTATTTGTTTAGGGAGAAATTTTCTAAATAAATAAATGTAGTGCAAATGTATAAAATTATTGTAGCTCGATTTGACCTTACTAGCTGAGCTGTCCGCTCTTTGCATAATACAGTAGTTGGATGAAAATATTTAAAACAAAAATTTCACCACATTACAAGTTACTAGGCCTATGTGAGGTACTGCAGTACCTGCTGAACATTTCAATAGGCCTCAGTACTGACTACATGTAGGCTAGTCAGTACTGAGGCCTATTGAAATGTTCAGCAGATTTACTAATAGTCAGTAGTCAGTAGTCCTCGATCAGCTTGTTAAAATGCAAATATAGCAAAATATATTGCTTAAACTGGTGAATGCATGGTGAGTAACCATGCTTTCAAAAGTTAATGTGCAAATCCAAGGGTGAGCCGCCAAGTAGCATCCAAACAATGCAACAACATAACTGAATAAAAATAATATATTACATTAGACATACCAGTGAAATTCATACACAGCCACAGCAGGCACGTCCCACAGTAATTTCAAATGCGCTATATTATTAAACTTTCAAACTAAACTTATAATAAAAACTTGCACAAAAAGCTTGAGTCGGGCTACAAAACGCTTTCCTCGTTTTTCTTGGTGTACTGCGATTTTATGAAACGTACCTGGCTCGTGTACATATGGGTATGTCATCACTACATGCATCGCTTAGCTTTTCTACTCGCTCATGCTCATGGTTAAGTTGGTTAACTCAATTAAATCATGTTTAAATTAACAAAATACGTAAAAGCTATAGAAAATAGGATACCTGTGCATTTATATATACATACTTCTCTTTTTCATTTTTAAAAGGACAACGTCCACGCGATGTTTGCCAGTACGTTTGATAAAACTGTCTAGCATTCCATTTACTTGTCTGCTCATGGTCTGCTAAAGTAGCTGCCATATTTCATTTTTATAATTTAAACAAATGATTGATTGTAATATTTTATTTTAAAAAAATTACAGTAATGCCCCACTTTCTTGGCATAAATTACTTCAAAGATGCATCAAGGAGTTACCATAAATGTATCTCTGAGTATTCTTTGGCTGAACCTTGGCATTTAGAACAGCAAAAAAACGTTTGTATTCACAAACATGAATCAACAAATCACTTATTCATTCAGCCCTGGAAAAAAGGTATGATTTTCCTTAATAATCAAACTTAAACTAAATTTTTCAAGTAGTAAAAATAATTGCTACGTCTATTTATATATTGACAGTGCAAATGAATGAGACGTTCTTGCTGAAAGAATCAAATGATATCCAAAATTTTGGGGAACTCCTCGGTGGATTTGACCCATTTCAATCTGCCACATATCAAAGGTAATTTGCTCATAGTTGAATAAATGTTGATTCTCATACATATTAATACAGTTTAATTGCCAAATGCAAATTTGCCAGATTGAGTGGGATAGTGCCTAGCTCCCTTGAAGAAGAAAATGTCAATTCCAGATGTAGCCAGACTTTCTTAAATGGGTCACCTGCTGACCTAGTGAGAATACCATCAGATATTCAGCCGTATGACAGTAATCAAATTAAAATTGATTTGGAAACGGGTAGGCCAACACGATACCGTACACTATATTGCACAAAATTTGCAAGCTATTTTGAATTTTTTATATTTTTGTTATTTAAGGTCATGAGTGGCTTTTAGAGGAACCTATACTAAATGATTATCTACATGGATTGCAAAGCATTGAACTTCGAAATGAGATTAAATTGGAGAAAACCAGCATTTCAATCTCAATCACAGACGAATTACATGTGGGCAATGATATTTTTATGTTCAAGTAAGTCACATGCAAACAAATTTTGCAATGGATATTCGGATCTAAAAATATTAAAGACACTAATTTATCCCATTACTTATGTAGAAAATATCATCCAGAAAATGCACCGAATGACTGTTCGAGATCGTTAGTTGCTAAGAAGAAAATGCATGTCAAAGAATATCAAAAAAGCTTGCTACCAGAACTCATGGTAAAAGCTTAAAACTTGAAGCTGATATTATCATTTAATTATTTGTAAACAAATGTCACAATAATACAATCTATGTAATTTTAAAGGACGAGGAGTACGACAAGATTTTGCAACAATTCTGTTTAGCCGTACTTGAACCTCAAAACATTGCTGGGGAGAACAAAACTCAAGCAGGGCAATACCACCATAAAACATCTCAAAAAGGAAACCTGGACGATAACAAAATGGAAATAGAAGTCAATGAGAATAGGATAAAAATCGAGTCAAACACACCCGGGTCAGCAGACACAAACAAACCTCCAAATGACAGAAAAGTAAATGACTACAGTGAGATTTACAGCCAGAATGAACCTCATTATAGTTCAAAGGATCCTTCTATTGAGAAAAAGGATGAAACTGACAAGAATGATATCAAATCAGTCAAGAAAGTTGACCTTTCAATGAATGCTTTTCATGGAGATGAAGTAAATTTTGAAATTAAGGATGTTGAAAGAATATGCAGTCAAATCGCTACTAAAAAACAAGCTGGTGCTAATTTTTGTCAAAATGAAGTTTTAAATACAATGGACAAATGTAAACAAACGGGTTCAATACAAAATCCATTGACACCCCCAGACCTGTCCCCAGAAGTAATCAAGGTTATTGACCAGTCTCATCTAACGTGTGTGCCAGTTAAAGAAAAATTAATTCCTTCCTATGCTTCGGATTCTATAAGTCGTGAGAGCCAGGATTATGACTCGAACAGTATGGATATCTTGCTGGCGGAGTTCATGGATGACGAATTCTTTCTGGATAGTTCAAAATCAATCTCTCCCATGTCGATAAAATCCAACAACGATACGACAACAACCCTAACCAACACTGATAAACTAGAACTCCTGGACCCAGTTCCCAAAACTATTTTGGACACGTTATTGCAGTCTGCATTAGAAATAAAGTCGGATAAAAACCAATTAGGCATTACTGAAGAAATTGAAGACAAAATCTGTTCACCACCAAAGAAGAAAGCTCACACCATCGACTTTAGAAGAAATCGATGCAAGATTAAAGCAATGGACACAAAATCCATCATAAGCATGCAGAAAAAGATATCCGATTTAACATCAAAAGTGAACTGCTCGAATCTTCTCGATTCTTTTGTATTCCTGAGGACGGGACTGGTACCGAAGCAGAAAAAAGACTGGATACAAGAATTGAATGCTAAATGTAAAAATACTACACCTGTGGAAGTATTAATGGAAACTAGAAAGGATTCTACAGTAAATACACTTAATGGTAATTTCTAGTACACGGGTACCAGCAAATAAATAAAACTATTTTTAATGGAAACTTTTGTATTTAAAGGAAATCTAGAGAATTTAACAATAAAAAAAGAAGAAATTAGGAAAGAAAGTCCATCCCATTTCCTGCCCGTTACAATTATTTGTTCGTCAACAGTCTTGGAAATGTCTGAATTAATTCAATTGCTTGAGATGAAGTGAGAGTCACATCCATGGGCAAAATATAATTTTTCAACTTAAAATATGTTTACTAATACAATATTAATTTCATTCGAAAGTTGAATGAATTTAAGACAATAACAAAAACAGCCTGTACTTAATCTAGTTGTTTTTTTTCTCTAGATTTATAAAATTGATATGGAATGTTTTCAAAAATGAAATAAAATCATTTTCAAAAAACTAAATTTTACCATTCAAGTACAGCTAATACATTATAAAACATTAATAGGGAAGAGCATCCTAAAAAACCGTTTACCAATGGACAATGAATTGAGAAATAATGCATTTCCCAAAATTGCAAACCCACGTTCTGTCTAGTTATTTATTATAAGCAAATATGAAAGGTTCTCATTTTTAATTAAGCAGATAAAAGAATAACGTCATCTGACAGCGGTTTTACAACTCCCTAGCAAACTATTTTGTGTATTTACTTTTTTATTTTAGTTTTATTAAATTACTAGAAATAACAGGTTGTTAAATAAGGAATGTATTAGTTCTAACTACATTGTCTGTTGGTAACAGTTTTCCTTTGTTATGGTGATCTTCCCCTTTAATATTGTGGAAAAAAAATATTAAGTCTCACATTGGAATGTTACTTAATTTTTTTTACGCAGCATTATCGAATTAATTATTATTGTATTTTACATTTTTTAATATTAAATTCAAATAGGACTGTAATCGCCCTATTAATTTGGAGAAACTATTGTTTTCCTTTTATAGATTCAACATTACTTTCATTGAGCGCAATTACGAAAGATACTTCAATTGTAACAACACTACCACCAGCTGGGCCTTTTTCTATGCAGATTTAATTTTCGACGAGAAAACATCTTTAGTGTATTGCAAAATGGAAGATCTGCAAGATAGTGAACAATTTATGAAATTTCGGCAAAGAATTTACCACGTCATGCTAAAATTTGTTAAGTGTTGGGTTCTCTTAGTTCAACCAAGCGACTCAGCAACGTGAGCGATGCAAATGCACGAATTTTTTTCCTAAAATGTTAGTACAGTACTTTATCTGATATTTGTCAATTTAACAGACCTCTCCAGCACTCTGTAACCTGGAGGCATTTCACAAAGTTATCCGTTTGGGCCTCTCAACTATCCAATACTGAATGTGAAATTCAAGTCAAGGTAAGATTATCAATTAATAAAAAAAATCCATAAAATTACAGCCTAACAAATAATGGTCACTGAAGTATATGTTCACGTGTTTACTAGGTGATCTGCAGCACAGGTGAATGTGGAAGCTTAGCATCCTTAATTCGTCATATTTGCGATTATACCATTTCCAACAATCCACTTTGGACGAAGGAACAATGGGCTAATCGGTCTTGGATTTTACCAGAAATGAGCTTGGTAAGCTATTCAAAAATTAAAATTTAAACATTTTTCTAAATCTTATGGTTAAAAAACAAGAAAGTGAATTTAATATAGTAAATGGCAGTAGAATTATAAACTACAAATGCCTTTGGAATACTAAGTTACTAATTTCTGTTTTACATTTAACAGCACGAAAAATCTCTGCTGACTTTTCCCTGCCTCAATTCCTTCAATGCTCAAGCTGTGTTGGGTGTAATGAGTATCACCCAATTATTGACAGCAGAATTTCAAGACTTGGAAAAAGCATTGCCTTGCATTTCACCAAATGCCCTAAAGGTAACTTTGTCAAATTTCATCATCAAACAGCATAACGATTTCCAGTTTAATGCTTCGCTTTGTAGATGCTGTATGCCATCATCCATTGGAAGTCTCCCATTAACGAACAACTATCCAAACCTTCCCAATCTTTCCATAAACTCGGCAAAATCAATCCAAACCTTTCGGCAGGTATCTTCAATTGCCAATTAAATCGGAATGAAGATACGTTTCAATTCAACTATACTCCCCAAAATTGCAAGTACAACGAAGAAATGAAAGGTTTGATCGAGAAAAATCTCATCCCACCACCCACGATGGCATTTCAAGATTACAATTGTAGAATGGACTTATTAAATGAACAATTAACCTCGGAATGTGGACTCTACGCTGAAGCGCTTCCTGGCAATTCCTCCATACCAATACCAAGCTTGGTTCAGGCACAGTTTGTGAATCATGCAGGGGACTGGTTTCCTGTTTACAACACTTTTAAGGAAATAAATAATAAGGACCAATGCCTGACTCACCGTTCCAGCATCCCAGAATCTCTGCGAAAGCACTTTCTTCCAAGCAATTGGCATCCATCGTCATTCTTGCAGTTCGGAAATAACTGTGTTTTGCCAGCCTGCGATAAACCCAAGACACAATTAGTGGGTGATCAATCATCTTGGCAACGGGGAAATTTGAGAAGTATGGAAGGATCAAATGGGAGTGGATCGACAGAGAAGAAACAGAACTAAATTGCGAGGCTTCGTTATCAGAAAGTTGCAGGCAACAAGGGACAGACACTGCTTACGTTTAATTGAATTTTTGACCTTAAAACAAGCTGGGGGTAATAAAATGCATTCGTTCAGCAAAACTATGAGGAATTGGATAAATTATTCTACCAGTTAGTATTTCTAAGATTTACTGGAGGGAACAGCAAGCTTTACCCCAAAGCCACCCCACTCAGTCTGGCATTTATGTGTTTGTACATTAAACTTTTTGGTTATAGATTAACATCAATACTGATTTTTATTTCCATATTAACATACATGTGTATTTAAAGGAACAGGCACACTTTTCAGATTTCTGCAATGCAAAATTGGAGAGCGATGTTCGTGCAAGACTACGCTTTCATGCGTTATATGTTATAAATATCAAAATTTTATGGTAGCAGAAGGTTCTTATATCTGCGTTTTAAAAGGTTCCGAGTAAAGAGGAAGTTGGTCACAACAGATTCTATCTTTCCTGTTCCAACATGAAAAGTTATCCGTTTGATAACTTATATATATACACACACACATACGACGCAGGATTTGCATAAATATAATAATAATAATAATAAGGACAGACAGGTAAACTAAGACTGAACTCCGCTTCTTCCCTTCACTTGCAAATTAATACTTGTGATCAATGAAAGTTTTAAATTTGTGAGAATATTTCTTCAATTTATTAAGTCACAAAACTTGGTTCTGCCCTCTCGCATTCCATTGCTAGGTTTACCAATACTCTGTTGTTGTTCAAGCATAGTGAAGAATGAAAAGAAGAAACAGGAGGAGAATTAAGAGAGCAGGATAGAAAAATAAAACCACCATAACATACATTAAGTTAACAAATAGGTCAGAAATTGGTGAGTCTTTGTCAAAATTATTATAATTATCATTGAAAGTTTAAATAGTTAGGCCTTAATTTTGCAGTGAAAAGAAAGAACGGCCATCTCCAAATTCAAAAGTGGGTTGTACCCCTCAAGAAATGTCTGAAAGTAAAAGACTGAAATAAAAAGGAAAGAAAATGAAAGAAAATTATAAAAGGAATTAAGATTTATGCATTGTGTGCAGGGGAGAATCTTTTTTTTTAAGTAAACATATGTATACTTACTCACGAAATCTCTTCAGTGTAACACTTTGAGCACACAGCCCTTGGTGTTCCATCTGTTCCGGTGGTGCATAAACAGTGCTGGCACGAGGACGGCGCGGCATTTTGGGCCACCCTCCTCGAAAACACTTCCGTGGTCAATTTGGAGATGCTGGGTTGAACGCTGGTCAATTTTGAGGCAAAGAAGATGCTTCCGTCCGTGTTCAATGCCAGCTGGGTAAGCGTGTTCTTTGGAATGCTCATTTGTCGCCGTAGGTCCTTGTCCCCAACTAAGGTGCCACGTTGGGAGGATTTGAAAGTATATGCCAGATCCTGGTCAAAGCCTAAGAAAAACAGACATACCGTACCATTAGTAAAAATAACATATTTCCCTCACCCCATCCTGGGTCATGAAAACTTTGTAGAAGCCCTCTCCCCCATGTGCAAACGTAACTTATGGACAACCCCATACAAACAAATAACTAACCCATGATATCATTGGCTTTGATTTTGTTCATTCCATTGAGAATGGGCTCGTGAATGGACGTCACGTGTAATTTTATATCGATCTCTTTCAGCTTGCTAGCCAATTTGTTATAGTTCTTGTAAAGTTCAGTCGGTTCAGCACACGGTACGACGATCATAATTTTTCCAACTCCGGCACGGAATGGCAAATCACTTGCAAATTCAATGAGCTCGGCAATCTGGTGGTAATGCCCGGCGGCAAAGTGGGTGTTGTTCAGGGCCAAGTCGATCGTTTCGATGCTACCGAAGATCTCTCCTTTGGCTGTGATCACCTGAGGAATGTAGGGAGCGCCGACGCCAAAACCGACAACGGAGTAACGGATATTATTTAGTGGAACGGTGCTTAATGCTCCTTCAAAGTTGCGGGCGATGGTTGCCAGCGATGTACGTAGGTTAGGAAACGTGGTGCTGCACTGCCACGTGTTGTCGATGACAAAAACAACATCCGCCGACTGTGGAACGGTCGAGCTTTCCAGAGTCATCTCCTTCCCTTGGGGAATGACTTCGTTTCCGATTTTGCACTCCACTGAAACAGTGAATATAGTTGATTAATTTTTCCATCAATTGTCAAAATAATAGCAAATAATACATTAACTGGATTTACTACTTACGGCATGTATCAGGGAGGGTCAAGGCAATGCCGTTAGAACGGCACATCATGGCATAAGCGGCCACCGCAACGCAAGGACTTTTGCCAATGGAAACGTCATTTACACACATTCCTTTGTAAGGGCTGGGATTGATCTACGATGGAAATTAATATTTAAAATAAAATAAAATTTAATAAGTGTATTTGAACACCGACTTAAGGAGTGTTCATTTATTATGGACACAAATTGCAGGGAGTGCTAATTACTTGGCCAACCCAGCTCGGTTATAGGGAGGTGGTTTTGTGCATTTTGTTACCAGGTTTTACATGGGGAATGGGGTTCTAAAAGTGCAAGAAAAGTTAAATAATATATGGACGACCCCTTACCTTTCTGAGGCAAGGTGTCAGACTCTCGTATTCTCCAAATATATCGTTGCATGGCTTCTGAATGGCATAGCTGTTGATGGCAACGTGGTGGGCAAGGTTCTTTTTGGATGTGCACGTCTTAGAACCGATTTCCCAACTGCTGGTAAATTCCTCCAGACTGGTCACAGTTTTGCGTTCGGGGGTTGAAAAGTCGTCAAAAGGTTCGTGATCGTAGGTGCCAAAAAGTCCGGCCGTCTTCCCATGGTAAAAGCCTCCAATTTCTAGCATGAACAAGTCGTGACTGATCTCGTAGCGAACCCAGATTTGCTTGGCCTCGTTAACGACCGTCAAGGTGCCGTGAGTACGGCTGATACGAGTTTGTGCTAAATTTAAAGGCAGTTCCATTCTTTGGCCATTTATTCCAACCGTCAAATTCGGATAAAGTTCAATGCTGTGCCCGTCCAATATGACTACAAAGTGCTTCTCATTATTGGCGTCCGGAGTATATTTGACGATTGCCGTGAAGTTATTGTCCATGAAATCGTGGGCTAACAGGTAGCTGCATTCTCCGGCAAATTCGTACGCACGGCCATCGAATGTCATGTAGTGTTGATTTCCCACTAACAGAGCACGACCTGTGATGAGATGAAAGTCCATTTTACAAGTTTAAAAAAAAACGAAAAAAGAAAGAGAAAAATACATTTTTTTTTACATTTTGATTAAAGTAACAGTGTGTTAATTTACCTTATATCATTTACTTACATGTATATGAAAAGGAATCATTCTAATTTTTTAACAAAAATCTTCCATTTAAATCAATGTAAAGTAATTTAAAAATAAAATGCTACATTTTCAAAAAGCCTGTTTTTTTGCTCACGAAGTAGTATAAGAAATCGTGCTTATCCTTCCAAAATTTTTGCATAGCCACTAATAGATTCGTGACTTTTAAAAATCACATAATTGTAATTTTGCAGAACGTTTTTTAAAGTCTTTTAGATATACTGTATCAAAATTTCTCAGCCTATATTTAACAAAGGATGACAATGTTACAGCCGTACCTCGGAATGTTGGCACCATGTGCTTCCACGTGAATTCTGACCGCATGGCCTGGAAGAGTTTGTTTATCGATGCTTTCGGCAGGCGAATGAGGCTGTCCTTGAGATTTACCAAGTCAGAATATTCCACGGAATCGTAAATATTGGGTAACTCCATGAATGAACTCCACATCACAGGCAAGGTTTGAAGAATTTGCAGCTTTCCATTATTTGGTTCAAAGATGATGTCATTTTTCAGATTGGGGAGTTGGTAGTCGGGCAGTATCATCTCTTGGACCAAGAACAAGATCATATCTTCGCCTCGAGCAATCAACAACCCCACGAGGTCCTTGGCTCGGTCTTGAATTTTAAAGAAATCATACGCCCAAGTTGCCTGTAAAAACGTATTATGCGTTAACTCAATAAAAGTAAATTAAAATGCCGTTCGGAAAGCATTAATTACCATTTCTGCAGAATAATCAGCCGCTTTGTAAAGAAATTTAACGTAGGGATGTTCGAGGAGTGTCTGAACACTCTGATCAAAATAATTCCAAACGGGTTGTGCTAATTGAAATAGGCGTTGAACGTATTCATTGTTATAAAGGCATAATAAGGAGCTTTCAATTCTTTCAAAGGTTTCCACCAATTTCTGGAAATATGAGCTCTGGAAAAATTTGTCCACATAATCTTGAAGTTGTCCTAATTAATGAATGAATAAAAATTATCAAATAAATTGCTTAAATGAACCCAAATTTGACACTCTTCAATAAAAAATGAAGAGATCTGGGGGAAATTTTCTCACTTACGTGTGACTTCGTACGAAATTCGATGCACCCATTCAGGGGAAGCAATTTGCCATTCGCTCAAAGGTGGTACCCAATAGAAAAATAGATCCTTCATGAATTTCAACCCCTTGAGAGCCACCTCGTTGATTGTTCTCATTCCAAAGTTGTTCAATGCATTAACATAGTGTAAGATGGCATATGGGATATCCTGAATGTGACCCCTCACGACGGCAGTCATGCTGGAACACAAAAGGTTGCACATTTCCTTCAAGTCCCTTACAGTTGTGCTGATGGAATCAAAAACGGATTGTAGAGAATTTGCCGCTGATTCTATGGTTGTTGTCACTATGGAGCTAAAAAAGACAAGCAACAATCAATGCAAAAAGTCAGAAATAACTCTTATTTATACCAAATTGAAAGTTGAATATCAAAACTGAATATAGGCTTAATTATTCATGCTCTTCTTAAATTGGAAGAGGAGACAAATAAGACAACATTTTAACTTGAAAGAAGCCTTACCAAAAGCGTTCACAGATGTTGTAATACGTGAGTGAGTCGTAAATGTCTCTGTAGTAGAATTCGTTGTTATCGTACATATGAAGAAGTCCTTTTCTTATAATAGCTGTGCTTTCATCGAATGCCGCCATTTCATTAACAGCAGAATTCACAATTGGATGCATGGCATCAGTTAAGGATTGTTTAAGTGCATTGGATTTCTGGTTAATTTCGAGAGCTGCTTCATTCATAAATTCACTCGTGAAATCACGAAGATTTCCACAAATGGAATGTATCCTGGCTCCAAAACTTTCCTGCAATAGATGGGTAATTTTTTGCATGAATATTAAATGTCAATATTTGCAATGATGCTTTTTTCAAACCACATGTCAAAGACTAGCATGACACATGATTTGTACACTATTTACCTCAATTTCTTTTAGTACACCAGGGCGCCAATTAAAACGAGTGATAAACTCCTTGGATCGGTTTAGGTTCATCAGTAGACTCATCTCTTCGATCACGTTGTTTTCATCCGTTCGATGAGCATCCATCACAATGGTTTTCATGTCTTGCATTCCTGCTCGGACATTTAAGCTTCTCTTCGTTCCTGTTGAGGAAAATTTACGTTACTATTGCATTTAGTATTATTACTAGTAACGTACTCATTTTCAATAAAAATTCAATTTTTCTTTCCAGGATATTTAAATAAAATTTTTTCCAAAACAAGAATTTTCCGAAAAAAAAAATCCAAAAATATGAAATGGCAATAAAAGTTAAAATCTCGTTTCATTAAATTTATAGTGCTTAGCCAAAAATAAATTAATAAAAAAATAACCGAAATGTATAAAATAAAGGATGATCTGCCCAAATATATGACAAATATGGAAATTAAAAACTAATACATCGCAAAGTTGTGACCCATGGAATATTTGCATATGAATCTTACTTGGATCATAAACAGCATTAAATGTAACCATGGGCAAATCCTTTTGTTGCAATTGTAGATCAGCAGTGATTGGTTTCATGTCATTCAACTGACTTTCCAAGTGCATTATGTAACCGTTAGGCTGGTCCCTTAGTCTAGCGCTCCACATTAGTTTATTGGCGTGAGATTTCATCTGAAAATATTTAAGACATAGCTCAAATACTGAGTCTAGCTAAAACAGTGTAGAATGCACTTATCACCATCTAATTCTTACCATCATTTCAATATGGTTATTCAGTTTGAGTATTTTGCTCCTTAATTCCAAGTTTCTGAAGTGGCCAAAGCGATCCATATAGATGAATTTCATTCCTGCTCCCATCCCTTGGCTGTTGTTAATTACGTTGGAAACCATGTTGACGTCAAGGTTGGACGGTGGATGCCTCATGCTCACATCCAAACTGTAGCCTTCGCCCGTCATGGTGGTTGACAGATCAGACAATGTGCTTTTCAGAGTGAATTTTTCCAAGGGCTTTTGACCATAGATCAATTCCAACAAACCGTGGAACATATTGGTCTCACCCGGATTTTTAATAAATTCACCGTGAAGTGTAATGTTCTATTAGAAAAAGTTTGAATTATTATAAATATTTAGGATTCGCAACAATTTCTTTTTTACCATTCTCAAGGAAAATAAAACAAGAAATAAAACCACGAGAAAACTTCTCATGTTTAGCCATTAAAGTGAAAACTAGCAATTATCCACCTGTGGATAGCTTGTGGAAAATTTTGCCTCCAGAAATGGCACTGTAAGGCTATTTCCGGATTCATAATTCTGGAAAATTAAATATAAATAGGCTTAACAATTGTACTTCACCTGATTCACTTTTGGATATCTAAATCCGGCAGTTGCCCATAGTCCTGGTTGCATTCGTTCATTCATGGATTGGTGTTCGAAGGATATTTCCACCATTCTGCTTCTGTCCCTTGCTGCATCCCATAAGAAAGCAGTTATATACTTGACGCTCGTCACATCCCTTTCCAAATGGCTATCAAACTCAAGTACGTTAAATGGTAACACAAGTTGGGTGTTGAAATTGTAGATCATCACTTTGCCATTCATTATTCTTTGAGTTTTAATTGCATAACCAATAGACCCAGATTCAGATTCATCCCAAGAAATCTCGCCACGCTGCACAATGACGTCCTGGATGACCTCCACTGAGAACTTCATTATGAGAGGCCGATTCGGATGGATGGTGCGTAGCACGACTTGCCGTCCGCTTTCTGTTTTGGTGATTTTAGCTTCGAATCCAATGGTGGATCCACTTTTTTGGCTCGAATCCCAGCAGTATTCGCCCTGAATTGTAATGGCATTATCCCTTATGGCATACGTATACTGAATGGTAATGGGTTGAATTGGATTTATGATTTCAACTATTTTGGTGCCCGGTTTTGAAATGGCATTAATGCGGAACAGTTTTCGACCATTGTGATCCATGCCAAGATTGGCACTGACGTCTTCGTTCGAATGATCATATGCGTAGAATGCATCTGCCGTCTTCAGCATTTCGAATGGCGTGGATAATTCTATTTTTCCATTGCCGTCGAAACCGTGATGCCTATTTTCCAAAAGAAGATGTACCGTCGTCACTTCGGCCAAAGTTTGTTCGAACAAATATTGATCGAATTCGTCCTTGGAAATCCTCTGCCATTTGAATCCGACAATTTCGTAACCTTTCAAAGAGGTCTCGATGCCGACGTTACCATCATAATTGCATTTGTCAACGAAGTTGAATTCTCCATTGAATGAATATTTAAACTCGGTTCCAGAGATTCTGTTCTGAAAGATGTAGTGTCCAGTGGTTTCTCCGAGGTACCTCATATTGTATTCAATATATTCAAACGGTTTTATCGGCGTTTCAAGAAAGAAATTAATGTTGAATTCGTTGGCCTTTCTCTCCAAAGTGGTCTTCAATGCGATTAATTTCTGCCCCGCATACAATTTGACCTGGACGTCTCGAAGTCCTGGTATCCTTGAGATCGTGGCTTGGTAGCCATAGACGTAATTGTTAACTTTAAATTTCAGGGTGTTAAAGTGGCTAGAATCTTTCAATAGCTCAGATCCATAGTTAAAGGAAACATCACTGTACCCCAGCATTGGGATCTGCAGATTAAAAATTATGAAAGTGCGTTTGTCAGTGCCTTTGTTGAATTTCAGGTAAAGGGCTGCTTCCGGTTGTCCACTCTCCGTGGTGTGCATTTCCAGGCCACCATCGAAGCCATCAGATTTTGGATTCCGTGCTAGATTGCCATTCACTTTGAGCAATGGCAAGCCTTGGAATGGTGTGACGATAGTAAAACCACCTTCCAAATTATTGGAATCGGTTTTTCGATAGTTGCTAGAAAACTGGAATGCTTTCCCTGGAGTTTGCAAGGAAAAGCTGCCTTCCACGTGGATTGGCAAATAGATAGTGAAATTACCCGTCAACAAGAGAGTTTGGCAAGCTAGTAAATTCGAGTCGAGTTTCAACTGGAATTCAAAGTTGTTGCTTTCGCGTCGGAAATGAGCCCAGATGCTGTGTGGTCCCAACGGGGTCTTTGCTGCGATGCTGGCGGTTATACCTTGAATAGAAAACTTCGACACGTGGGCAGAAATTTCAATTGGATCCATTCCTGGTGCATTTATCTCTAATCGGCCATTGATTCCTTCGTGTGAGTGGCGTTGTAGGAAGCCATGTAAGGCAAAAGACTTGCCAGATTTGGAATTTATGATCGTGTCAACATTCAAGCGGTTTCGGTCGACGACTGACAACTTCCCATTGCAGGAAACGTATCCTATGTCGAACATTGGAGTCTGCACACTTACGTCAAAATCAATATTTTCGTTTCCATGTTCAACTTTAAGGTTTATTAGATGAGAGACGTCCATAAAGTTCAACTCCAGAGAAGTTTCCAATTTGCTGGCACTTAATTCAACCAAGCTGGCTTGCAGGCCGAGTGTGTTTATATTCAAAAAAGGTGTTTTCAGTGTCATTCTCAAACTTTTACCCTGGTTGTCTTTAAGTATCTCAAAGATGCCAGTGTGATTATTCATCTCGGTATGGAAAGTAAATTCAACAGCTCGAGACGCTACATTGTTAGTAGTTTTCATGGTCATAGAGAATGGTCCAGATTTCAAGTAGGGCGTGTATGCGCTTAGATGGACTTGCTTCTGTGTCTGATCCTGATCAAATTTGCATCCAAAGGAATGAGTATCCTGTGGCGTTGTAACTAACAGATTTGCATCCAATCTCTGATAGCCTTCTCTTAAAAATGTCGATTTGAGAGCTAGCGAATGCACATCCCACAGGGGCGTTTCCAAGAGAATTTCAGCTGTGGTCTCTCTGTCGTCACAAGCTATGTTGAACTGGCCTTTAATTAAAGATAGAAAAAAATAAGAAAGACCAATTACAATTATTGACAATAAGAAAATCATAAATACTTTGTCTTAAATTATAAAGAAAGACAACAATAGCATAAAAAAATTAGTACTGTTACCTTTGTGAAGTACTTCCCCCGAAGTTATTTTGAAAAGCCCACTGCCACCAGTCGATCCAGCTCTAGCCAATTGCATTTGTATGGAGAACGATTTTGACTTCAAGAGTGATGATTCCAATTGAAGATTTCCGTTCACGTTATACTGATCATATCCAAAATGCAAGGTCAGTTTGTGGATCGACCGCCTGAATGTAACGCTAACAACGGCACTTAGCTCTCGTTCAGCCTCGGCGCTCAATCGGCCGTCTATCATGAAACTGTCCAATCCAGCAAAAGGAGTTCTTAAATTTAATCTGAAGACAGCTTCTTTAGGCGAGCGATTGAAAAATGTTGTAATACTGTGAATTGTTTTTGAGGTCCGCAAGACCATTTCCCCTTTCACCAAATTGCTTCTGAACGTCAGCTTATTGGTGATGGTGAAATCCATCAGGTCTATAGTGGGAGCATTAATTTTAAGTACCGCCTCGTAGTCGGAGGATCTGGTTTTGTAACTGACAATGAAAGAATTTTCAACTTTTCCAAAGAAAGCTTTCACTGCAGCTTCTTTGTTATTTATCTTTGCTGTTAAAATAAACTCTTTGGAGGGCAAAATCGGAGACTGCAATTCAAAAGTTCCTTCCATGTATGCTTGAGACATAACTCTGTATTTAGCATTCAGCCTGTGCTGTACTTCGTTCGGCTTAAATAAGAAGCTTGCATCAAAATAGCGTCCCTCCTCTTTTACCGTAAGCGCAACCGATGCCAATTGAATTTTGACTGTTCCTTGTTGATGGATGGCTGTAGTAGTAATGGTTGTGCCAGCATCTGAGGATAGAGCTGACAAATCTACTAAATATTCGACGTACCAGCTTTCTTTGTTATTTATATCGCCAAGTGATTTTTCAAATTCAACTTTTCCATTATAAGCCATCAGATCAGCAGCTTGAGTCCAAGATATTACACGAGTGGTTTCCGCACACATAATGGCCATCGCTAGCCGAGCATTGCTTCCATCATGGCTGTATTTGCTCTGAATTGCGAGAGGTGAATATGGTGCCAGAAGCATAGAATCTGCACTCAAGTCGAAACCAATGTTGCCAATCTTGAGAACGTAACTTCCTCGAATGTTGTGCTGACTGTGTGGCATCGTCAAAGAGATTGTGGCTCCTCTTTCGGCATTGTCAACGTACGCAAAATTGCTCTTGAAAGTCACAGTTTCCAGATTACGATGGGGCGTATTGATAATCAGTTTAGTTTCAGAGTTTCCTAAACCGTCATTTTCCATCACACCTTCGATCGAATAATCAAGCGAGGGTAAGCTCAAACTAAGTAGTAAATCGGTTTTCATGAAATTATTATTCTCAAACTTCAGGAGTGCCTCCATTTTGCTAAAAGTTTCAAATGGTGTCAGTAGGAGAAATTTTCCATCGACCAATCGTCCACCTGGATGAGCATTAAAGCTCAAATTGGAAATGAGTTTATCGAATTTGGGGAACGGAGTGGACATTCCGAAAGTTGCTTCATAATGGCTCGGTAGATGATTTTTCAATTCAACATTAACGTTTCCCTTGTATTCGTCTACTTCAACTGCTGAAAGTAAGTAGAAATGTTTTCGAGTCGGAATGAGTTTGCCATCAAATCGAATTTTTCCAAATACAGCAAATGGAGTCGTCAGCTGGAATCCAAGTTCACTTTCCGTCAATCGGCTTTCCATTTTAATCGATTTTCCTTCCTTATTCCAGTACAGATTTGTTACCAGTTTGATCTCATCCTTCTCTCTCACATAACTAGTCTGAATTCCGCAGTTGTTCAGTGGGCCAAGAGGAGTGAGCATTTTCAGGTGAGCATTGAATCCGTGTGGGAGGTTACGCTCCACAGTTCCCATGAATGACAGGATCGAATTATCGTTTAACTTGAAAAACAGATCGGTGAATTGCTTTGTGCCGGTTATGTTGCTTCGCCCACTAATCAGGAATCGTTCATATTGGGGTACCGGGGAACTTGTTTCAAAATCAAAGTTGAATCCATCCTCCTTGCGCAAGGCACTTCCTGAGGCCTCATACAACTGTCCATTTGCATTAATGGCAATTACAGCCAGGCTGTTGTTATCATGCAAGTTATATCTAACGTCCAAATCAAAAATCCGGAGCATTTCCATTGGTGTGTTAATATTCAAGTGAATACTTTGCAATCTACCAGCAACTTTTCCATATTTAATACTAGTCTCAAACTTCTGTCCCTTTCCTTCCATGAGCAATCTGACGGTGTGATTTGACACAAAGTCATATTCTCCTTCTAGAACGTAAGAATCGTGATCGGCAAATGGTGTCTTTAGATAAACGTTCCATTTGCTCTTCTGGGCTTGAAGATTGGCATATGCAGCTAACTCGAGTTTCTCATTTGGGCTAAGTTGAAGAATCAAATTTGCTTCCAGAGGTTCTTTATTATATTTCCATAAGGCACTAAGTTCTTGAAATCCTTGGATAGGGCTATTGATGGTCAGCGAAATTTTCCCCGGCTCATAGATCCACATCATCCCCATTTTCATGGCCGACCACTCTCCAGTCAAATGAACCGTTATTTTGTATTCTTCAAAAAGTCTTTCAGCCATAAAACTGACTCTCTCATAATTAACGAATGGACTGGTAAAAGTAAACCCGATTCCCGTGTATGGCGATCCTCCAAACGACAGGTGTATGCGTCGATCAGCTGCCCATTGCAGCGAGGAAATCACATTTAATTTATGGTTGGCACTATCAAACTGAACATCAAATTGAATATCTTCCCATTGCTCAAAGGAACTTTTCAAAACGATTTTGGTTTCATAAAACACCTTCGTCTCCATCTTAGATAATAAATATGCCCCCAACTCGATGGTATCTGCTCCTCGACTGTATTTGGCAGAAATTACCTTTTTATCGCCTTCCTCGTTGTATTCAGCTCTAAAGGCAAAAGGTTCGGCAGACACCAAATGAGTTGCGAATTCAAAGTTGGACTTAGCTGGCATAATTTGTGAATTCAACTTCAAAATGATTACATTTTCTCGTTCGATTTCAAAGAAAATCTTTCGCTGGCTATACGGATTATACAGGCAACGGACAATAATGTTCTTGGTGACAGGAGTGAAAAACTCCAGAACTAATTTCTCCTCTTGCTTGTCGAGAGCCATGGTGAACATTTCCCGTTCTCCGGCAACTATGGCAGCTGTGACTGAACTTTCCATTAAATTGCACGTTACTTTGGCACTAGCAGTTCTGTCGTTGATGAATGGCAGGATGAAGTCTCCAGTGATGGTGGTGCGAATGTCAATTTCACCACCATTTCCAAAACTACCTAGCAAGTTGGCTACCATATTCTGACCATCGGTGCTTAATTTGAGATTAGCTTCAATGGTTTTGCCCTGGCTGGACAAGTCTATTTTCTGACTAGCAAAGAATGACTTGGGCTTTCCAAAATGGCTTTGCACGTCAATGCTGTCTTCCATTTTTTGATTGCTGCGGGATCTTCTGACAGTAATTTGGAAAACATTCACGCCATCGTCCTCGATAACAAAGTTATAGGATTTCTGTGGATTCGAGTTATCAACAGTTAACTTTCCCTTGGCAACAATGGAGCGACCATTTTTCTCGAAAGTAAGTTGGAGTTCGGGCTCAGGAATGGACAAATGCGTGACTCCAGTAAAGTTGAACGAGTCCAACTCTAGGTACGCACTGCTTCCTTTGGCCGACATGACTAATGATTTTTCGTCTTCCGTTTTCGTGAATGTTCCCACTATGTTGTTAATCTGGCCATTCAAATTGCAATGGAACTTAAAGTCTTTCACCAAAGATTGGCTGAGATCGTACATTCCACCAATATCAAAGGACGTCAGTTGCTGGTAGTTTGTGTTAAGTGAGAGATAACCTTCAGCGTTTTCCTTATTAGGCTGTTTGCGGAATCGTCCCTTCATTTCCATCATTATTTTACCCTTCATCATTTTCACATCGAATCCAAGGGAATTAGGATTGGCAAAGTTGTAGTTGGCATAGAAGGAAGCGACCTCAACTGGAGTTTTTGTATGCACATTAAATTCAAAATAAGAATTGACGAACATCATCTCCATCGTTCCACTATATTTTTCAGATCCTTTCTGATAAGCAACAGTGTGAAAACCTTTGGGTCGGCTCATGTCAGACTTCCAAGAAAAGGTTAAGCTTTCATATCCAAGAACTGGAGTGCTTATATCGACGCTAGCATCTGTAACGTTTGCCTCTCTAGTGAAGATTCCTTGGATTGCATATTTATTACCTTCTTTCTGAGCTAGGATTTTTACTTCCTTTTTCTTTTGATTAACATTGTATTCAACAGATGTGGAAATGTACTTGTAGCCTTCTAAAGGTGACTTCATCCAGATCTTAGTAAAGCACTGGAATATAAAAAAAATAATCTTATTGCAGGTAATTTCTATAATTCAACAATTCAACATGCACTTAGTAATTCAATTGCTAGTTTTTTATGTCGACACAATAAAAGCTATTTTATGACAGTTAGTGAACGATTCAACCATTGCAATTGCAATTGCTCTTATTAAACATTCCTAAAAATCACAAATAATTGTTAGAAAAATAATTCTATTTGGGTGGTGTGAGAAAACATTTTATTAAAACTATTTTGGCATAAAATTTAAGTTTTCTTGAATTAAAAAACTGAAGGCAATTAATTTTGAGCAATTAAGATTGGGATTTCAGGAGTTTCACAAATCCAAATTCTGTCATTTCACAAAGTAACCAAATTACACCAGTAAAGTCTTAAGCTAAAATATGCAGCTGCATATTTCCCACAAAAACTAATTTGGAAATCTGCACCTATTCTACAGATAATTTTTAAATATATTAAACAAAACTTTGATTTTTCAAAACCTTGTCTCTAGAAAATATAATTACATAAGCTATGCATACCTTCAATGGTGAGATGAGTGTTTGGAAGTTAGCTTCAAATACGCTTTGATCTTTCTGCAACAGAACAGCGGCACTGAATATTTGATCTTGAATTGCAAGGCTGCCTTGAAGCTGAACGGATTTCAGTCCTTCATTTGGAGTGGTCATGTTGATCTTCATGTTGACTTTTTCTGATAAAAATTCCAGCTCGCATTTCAGGTTGGCCTTACGCTCATTCCTGGAAATTGAAACTTCTCCAATCATGACGGAATGTCCAATGTTGTAATAACCTGTGATAGTCGTCTTCTCGAAGTGTGTAAATGGCGTGGACAAAACGGCAACATATTGGCTTCGATTTTCATCAAAAATTTTCTGGTTGGTAGAGAGTTCAATAGCTTTGTTTTTGTAGGCAAACATGATATAAAAGTCTTTTTCCTCGGCAGAGAAAACATATTTTGAACCAAATTTAAGTGATTCCAAACCCTTTATCGGACTGGAGAATGCCAAATCCATATGTCCCTTTGATGGACCAGCGGCGAAATTTGTAATAAAATTTACTTTAGATGCTCCCTTTTCAATGCTGATCGTACACTTCTTTTCCCTGTCAATATCCTCAAAATGTGCACCAAAGGTCAGCTGTTCAAAGTTGGGAATTGAACTGACAAACGTGATTCTAGAATCCATCGTGCTGCTATTAACAGTATGGAAGACTCCAATTTGAATTCTATTATAGCTACTTCTGAAAGTGGCCACCTTGTCCAGAGAAGAAACGTCAAACTCGGATGAAATGACTAAGTTTTCAAATCCCTGGAATGGACTTGTTACACTCATAGTCACATCTCCCTTGCTCTTGCTCATTTTTCCTTGTGCAGAAATGGTCACCTTTAAAGTTAATAATAAAAAACGAATTAAGCAACAGTAATTCGTACACATATGGATAATCATAAACTATAGTAAAAAACAGTAATAGAATAATATCATTTTATAATGTTATCACCGTTATCAGAAACATTTACTATACTAATTTACTGATTACAGTACTCATAGTAGTCCCAAATGACTAGTAAAATACAGACCAGTAGGTCAATATACTCTGTTCTTGTAATGTTTTTACACTATGGATAGCTAATCAATAGGTATATAAACAAACATACCGTTTGACCGGCGAAAGTAAATTCCAATTGTCCCATCTTGGTAGCCTGATTGCCGTTGAAAGCAAAGCTAACGTTGGTAAATTCATATCCAGCAAATGGGGTCAAGACTGTAATTTCTGAATTCCAGCTCAAGGCATCAATCCTGTGCACGACCGCTGCTTCGATTTGCTTATCCGGAGAAAACTGAACTATTACATTAGCAAACTTCTCATCACTGCCAAGGTTATATTCTCCAGAAATTGCAAGAGATTCATACTGATAGAATGGGGTGGTAAGTTTTGCCATTCCCTTCCCATTTAGAGCATTTGCTTCATAAGACGTTGAAAAGTCGATCTTTTTTCCGGGCCAATAGTCAATGGTTAGTCGAGATTCCACAGCACTGTTAATGAGGTCTCGAGAGGCCAAAAGGCTGAACGGGCCATATTTTTCCAAAGGAGTACTTAATTGCAGATCTCCATTAAAGAGGAAGTGCAGTTGATTCATTTTCGCCGTCCATTTTGCTCCCACAGAATATTTTTGATCCGGTGTCCAACTAATTTCCGATTCGTGTTTGAAAGTAGCCTCAGAGATGGATTGCACGTTTTTCAAGCTGATTTCTTGGACTTGAAATATTTCCTCCGGAACAGTTATTTGCAAACTATTGTAAAAGTCGGTCGCATCTCTAAATCTGAAAACGTGTGTGAGTGAGATTTTCTGTTCATTAAATTCCACGCTTGCTCTGGTGTCGTAAGACGATGGTTTGCACCTGTGTTCAATTTTCAACACAGCATTGCGCAGTTCCACAAATGAGGTTTTGAGAGTCGTCATTCCTGTGAGAAGAATACCATTTTCTGCATTACTGTCTTTCTGGAAATGGACGGAAGCATCCACCATAGCCCCATTCAAAGTTCCAACGATGTTGCTCGAAAATCGGTCGTCGGCACTGACATATCGAACCTCGGAGCCTAAGCGAGAAAATGCTCCAAATGGTTCTTCGACAAGCAGTTTCATGTATATATTTTTGGTAGATTCGATTTGATACTCGAACTGCATAGCAACTGCTTGATTAGGAGCCCATTTCACTTCAACGTTGTAACCTGTCATATCCTTCTCGCGACTGCTAGACATTGTAAGCAAGACATCGTCCAGAGGTTGAAATGGACTGACAAAATGCAATGAAACAAAGGCATTATTTTTGGAAACGCCATTATGATTCGCACCAGTCATTTCCACGGCTATTCTTTTATCTTTATCCCAAGCAAAATCAAATGCAGTGGATATACTCGAAGCATCCATTGAAAATCGAAGTGTGGAAGACATACTTTCAAAAGTTTTAAACGGTGTGTTGAGCTGGATGGTAGCGTACGAATCAATTTTATTCCCAATCAAGTGAGAACTGCCCTCGTAATCGACAAAATAGCGATCACCATCCCACTCGAGTTCAACTTGGATCATGGTCTTGTCCTTGTGTAAAATATTGGTGGCGAAATCAATTTTTCCAATCCACGTAGTAGTCAAGTTGGCTTTTATCATTTTGTGAAACGTGCCTGAAGAACTGCCATCAACGAAGGATATAGACATTTTAATAGGATTCTTCGTGTCCCAATCAAAAGCCAGGTCAGTGTTAGCTTCATGCCTGGACCAACTGTGACTTATATTTAAAATAACAGGTGCAACAAAGAATGGTGTCTCCATTTTTACTTCCATGTCAAGTTTTCCAGCGCCATTCATCGTGAAGAAGCTACCAAGAGAATACCACGTTGAAACCATTTGATTGTTCACTTGCAAAAGGGCCGAGTTCTTCCATTTGGCTTCGCTGTCCTGGTGGCCAGCAGTTATACCGATACTTCTCATCCCTTCAAACGGTGTGCCAATTTGTAATTTAGCATTGATATTCCGAGAGGCGGGAAGCAAAGATGCATTCAAATCAACATCGGCAGTGATCTTATTCTTGGCAAACCATAGCTCATAATGGCCTGCAAGGACGTACGGATTAATGGCGGCCGAACCCCCTGAGCTAACGTTCCAGCTAATGCCCATATCCACGTTGTGTACTGGACAATTGACAATGATGGACCCATCAGATCCAGTTTTCGGTTTATTAAAATCTAGTTGAATGCTGTAGTTATTTTCGGGATAATTGTCGGCATCCAAAGCCATCGAAGCTCTTGCATTGGTATGGATTCCATCCCGCTTCAGTCCAACGTCAGCCAAAATTCGTCTTCCACTTCCGAGCCGAACGTTTGTGGTGGCCAATTTCTCATCAACTGAATTTACAAAATCAGCTGTGGCCGAATATTCATGCTTTGAAGACTTTGCTCCGGTCACAATCTTTATATTTTCCAACGATGGTCGATGGTATTCGGCATATGTTCGATACCGCTCTCCATTAAGTTGTATCTCCCCGTGGGTACTCTTTTCAGCTCCATTAAGTAGCACATCTCCAGATAAAATGATTGGTTCTTGACCAGGAAGAGTAAATTTGGCGATAAGCATACGACCCCACGAATCATTGGTTGGACCATGTTTTTTCAATGTCAGCACGGCCGTGGCTTCTGCATCCTCGGCCCACTTGCTGCCTGCCGTAATTATGAATTCGCCCAATCTGGGTTGCAGCACATTTCCCGTCAGTTCGATTTGGCTATTGTACCAATTTAGGCGAGCTAAGCCTCGGATTAATTCTTGTTGTTCAGTTCCTCTGTTAACGCCCATGACGAATGAGATCTCCTTGTTTGGTTTTGGCTTGAAAATAAGATTGGTGTTTAAGCTGCTCTTTGTCAATTCATGGCTCAGTTCAAACGATGCATCCACATTGGCTGGAGGAAATAAAATTTGGGCAGATGAAGTCACCCGGTGTTCGAGTAAAGAACCTTCCCTTTGGTAAACATGTCGGATACTTAAAGTGTTGAAATTAGTGGATTTTTCCTGGCCATAATATACTGCAAAAGTATTTTCCATGCGCCCATCCCCATGTAGCATGTTCCAGAAGAGCGCCCAGTTGTAATGTGGTGATGCCGTTGTTTGAAATTCTGCTTCAACATTCAATTTGCTCATTCCAGAAGTAGGCTCTTCAACTCTACTGGTTTTTGTGCTGAAAGTAATGGATGTCTTGTCACCTTTCAACCAACGATATTCAATGGTGCCCTTAGAGGCCATAGCAGAGGAACCCATATGCATGAACCACTTGGCATATGTGAAAATTGGGCCAGAATTGATTGTAAAATCCGCGTCATAACGAAGCTTGTCACTTCGGTCCCCTTTCGTAAGAAATCCTTAAACAAAAATACAAAAACTATTAAATAATTATGTTTAGGTAATTATAGGGGCCACAACTAGAAGCGTGAGGGCTATTCAAGTAATATGTAACACTAGGACAGGTGGTGGTGGTGGTGGGGTCAGTTTTATGGGAAACACAACTTTGGCAACGTTAAACGCCCAACTGCAGGCGGCATAGTGCAAAATTTGCTAGCCTTGAGGAAAGAAAGGGAAGAAGAAGAACAAGAGAAGATAGTAAGGAGGGAAGGAATGTGGTCGTGACCGACTTTTAGTGGAACTGCCCCAGCATTCACCTGGAGGAATTATAGAAAACCATGAAAACCATAGTCAAGGCAGCTGCCCTTGGGAAGAGAACCCAGGTTTCCTGAGTGTCAGGCAGAAGTGCTAACCACTTAGCCAACCAGGCTCGGTACAATAGGGCAGGGGGAGCCTGTCAAGGCAGCCGACCTTAGAATTTAAACCCAGGTCTCCAAAATTGTACCATGAAACACAAATAAAAATTTGAATGTCAAAGAAAAATTAAAAACCTAGTTTTTCTGAAGTTTTATTCCCTGTTGAAACTGCAGCTTGTGTTTCACAACACTATGGATTTCTGCAATAGTTTTACACCATAAAATTTCTGCAGTATAGGTTTTGACTGTACTCTTTCAACAGCATTCAAAAGTATGTTGCCCGTAACTAATTACAGCGCCACAATAGTGCATTACGAACAGGGGGAGAGTGAGGTCCCTAAATTTCCTTAAAATGTGTTGTAATACTTGAAAAGTCCCTTGTCATGCTTTTTACATTCTGAAAACCCAGTCCCAATGCGAGCAAAACCCAAATGGTTTTGAAAATGTATGTTCTTCTCAGAAATGTGTAAATAAGTTAAGTTACACCATCTACTTAAGTAACTAGTAATGGAAATAAATCAAGGCACTTACCACTAACAGTGATAGGTTGGCTCATCACATGTTCCACGGTCATTTCTGCACTGTATTTCTTTCCATCTTGTTGAAGGGCATAACCTTTGAGGGATACAATGGGGTGTCCACCAATTTGAAGAGAAACGCTCGGGGTAAGCCTATAGCTATTTCGGCTGTAGTCCATTTGTAATTCAGACAGAAGTGCAAGGTGCTCCTTGTCATCCACTTTAAATGATACGTCCACTTTCTTGAGCGTTTTATCATTAATTAATTGTCCTGAAATCATGTGAAATAAATGAGATTTAATAAAAGCATAATAATATGCATTCTTAATTAATAAAAATATTTTATGGTTAACATACCAGTAAAAGACAATTTTTTGAAGGGCGAAACTAATAGCAGGTCAAAGGTCTTGTCGTCTTCATTAAAAACTACTTCACCTTTCAATTCACGATTTACAGACGATCCTGGTGTGTCTAACGAGAGTAGACCTGTTCGCACGTAATACGGCTTCAATGCATCTGGGGTCATCTGACATAAGTACAAACATGCAAAATTAGTCCCATTAATGGTAATTTTCCTCACAAAGATGTTATAACAAAATGGGGTTCACAAAAATGTTGTGTGAAGAATGCACCTTTAAGAAATGCTTTAAAAAATAAAAACTACCGTAAATTTCCAAATAAGAGGCTGTTCCCAATAGTGATTGGATTTTCAAAAAAAAAAAGCGGGTGTCAAGCCCTCGCCACTACATTAATAGATGGGTCCCAAATAATGTGAGGGTCTCAATTAATACGCAGGTCTCAAATAATGTGTGGATAAAATTACAGACAGAATTCACAATTTTTACAAAACCTAATGAATACAAAATACATTTAAACATCATTAGTCTGCTTTAAATTTCCCATTAAATTAAAATAAACTTTTCCTGCAGAAATTAGTCGCCTTAAGTATTAAATGTATTTTCTGCAAAAATAGGAACCGGTATATTTTTTTCACACAGGATACCTTCATATTTGTACAGATTTTTGTTCAATCCTTTAAAGTTTTTACATTCTATTTTTCTTATCCATTATTTCTAAAGTTAAATAAGAGATGGTTCCCCCATGAGCTGGTCTTTAAAGTAGACTGATCCTGAAGGTATCTATTTGACTACCCACAAGTATACATGCCCCTTATTTTGAAATTTATGGTAAGTCTCAATCAGTGGAAATGCATTTTTCACAGCACTCTTCAACAGGAAAATTAATCAAGAAATGACTAAAAAAAAACCTACCAATTGTCTGTCCCATCGATATTCCAAATTGTATGACTTTAGTGCTGTATCAGTCTTTTGCAGGTAAATTCGAGCTGCCACGGGACCAGATAACGGGAAGGATGGCGCATCTGAATCACTTCCAATGGACGGGAATTCAATTTCTCCGCATAGTTGTAAACCTAAAATCTTAGACATGCCTTCGCCTGTACATTTTTTCATGTTTGTTTGATCAGCCACCAAAGGAGAATATACTTTTTCTTCCTGGCCATCTAAAAGATAGATCTTTGACCTAAAAAGAAGCACAATTACCAGTTCAGTCCCATTTTTCAAGATCCCGAGGCATAATGAAAATCTTTGCAACAAAGTACACAACATACTGAATATCAAAAATTTCCATCTGATCTTTGGGCATGTCTATGTTTGCCTTGAGAACTTCACCATTCTTCAGCACAACCTGTCCGTTGGCATAGGTCGATGTGTGCATTGTTGCCACCATTTTTAAACCAGCCCTTGTTACAAAAGCATCCATAATCATACTGCCAGCAATTTCTACAGAAGCACTGCAAGAAAATATTGTTTTAGTCTCAAGACGTCAATTTCATTTCAATAATTTTGACAGTATTCTCACCTGGGTTGCATTTTCATTTTGAAATTCAGGCTTTTTGATCTCAGTTGACTTAGATCTAATTTTCCACCGACTTTCAGGTTAACGGTTGCCGTGCCATTCACAGTAAGATTTAGAGGAAACCCAATAGAAGTGGGAACGATGAGACTACTGTCCAAAAACATAAAACTCTTGGAGTATTCACTGTCCTCTTTCTGAGTCAATTGAATCAATTCTTGAAGAAGGTTAAATTTGTCCGTGGAACGTTGAAGCAGCTGTTCTAATCCTTTAAATTGCATAAAATTTATCTCATTGCCAAAAACACGCATGAACATTTCTCCGCGAGGTTCATCCTCCGAATAATGCTTCACGTTGAACTAAAATTTGGTAGAAAAAATGCAAGATTTTAAATTATTTGATTTCATTACGTAACAATTTGGGCTTATGTGTACTTACTACTTTAGCTATCTCATTAAGTTTAGTTTCATCATAAGAATTTTTTCCTCTTGCAGATTCCAATATTTTTTGAATTGTGTCGTCTGGAAAATAGCCTTTTGGTCCAAAAAATGATTCAACTAAGAATTCAAATCCCTCCACTCTACCTCCAACCTAAATTTACATAAAATTATGTAATTAACATAAAATGAATTTCTTAACCCATATTTGATAACATGTAATACCATCAATCGGCCTCTAAACTTAAATAAAAGTTCCCTAACTTATTTATGGTAGTATCAGGTACTAGTATGAACCATGTAGAAAAATTACTAATGAACTCACTTCGAATAAATTAATGTTTTCACCAAAAACATCCACGGTGAGTCCTAAAGTGGATGATCGTGGCAAATATGATTTGGGCGAAAAGATAAGCGTTCCATCAGCAAGGGCGCCGGTTTTAATGGAGTCCATGAAAAGGGAACCTTCATAATAACGAGAAAACTTCCGTACATCCGTAGAAAATTTTTTTTGTAATTTTTTGCTGACTAAAATTTTTTTGAGTTCAAGTTTGTAAGGATCCGATGTTTCCTGTAGACTGGTTAAGTGAGTCCAAACAAATGATCCCACTGAAAGATTAGCATTACAATTTTAAGATAATGTTAATAATGAAATTGAGTAATTAAAAAAAATTACTTCAGGTAAGAAATTTATTAAAAATTTTAACTAGTCATCCATGAAAATATCTAGGATCTAATTTCATGTATACCTTGATTCATCTCTTCGGTATCAAGATTCTCCCGGACTTTGGATAAAATGCTCTTAGTGGGGCATTTCATGACGGCCAAATATGCACCAATTCTAACTTCTGCATCTTCATCAAGCTTGAAAAAGGTGTTGACAATGGCATCGCGCTGTAAAAGCACTATATTAACAAACAAATTCCGAAAGCCCTTTTAAAACTTTAAACTAGCTTCTTTTTCGTTCTCTCACATTAAAATTGCACGGCAAACGACGAAAAGCATCCAAAGCTGCCAAGCGAACTTCAATGGGATTCTCAGTGGTTTGGTAGCATGTTTCAAGAACAGGCAGAGCATCTTCAACATGTCCAATGTTTCCAAGGGCCTTTAGAGTTAAGATAATCTGATTTGGAAGGAAATAGAATTTAAAGTCATTAATAGGTGTTCAAAAATTATTTTAAAAACACTGAGAAAATTAAATGTTTTTATTGCTATTTCTTTAATGAAAAATGTGTCAATGTCATTAAATTTTACTAATATATATTGCATTTGTACACTATGCATTTGCATTGCACTATGCACTATGCATTTGTACAATACATTTGTAACTAAAAATAAAAGTTAAATATGCATTATCTTGATATTTTCTTTTCTAATAAAAAGGAAATTTTAAGTTTCTTTTTTAAATTATTTAATCTGAACTGAATGATATATCAATGGTTTTCTTACAGTTTCCTTTTCTTGATCACTAGTGGACTGACAATCCTTCCCGAGATTAATTACAAGTTTATTGACCAAATTTTTCACTTCAATTTCTTTTCCACAATCAGGGTTGATCTTACAATACGAGTGGGTCAAAGCTGAAACTGCTAAAAGTCCTTTGGGCAGTTCTGATGGATGATCTAACAATGGCTGCAATGAAAACACATTTACGTATTTACATTCAACATCATTGAAATTATCTTCAATATTTTTTATTGTAATAACAGCTTCTATTGAAGCAAACTATCTATACAAGCATATTCTAGCAACAATTTAGAAATAAACTAGAAGATCTAATTAATGGCATATTATTCTCCATTCTCGTTCATTTAATTTAATCACATAAGGAAAAATATTGCGATTTAACTACATATAACTTTGCTGTATTAACTTAGCACTTTTGAACGATAACACGATCCACATAAAATGAAGAAAATCAAAACTACGATTGTGACATTTATAATTTGACTTTTGAAGAAGGTCATGCAGTTTGGATTCTCATTACGATGGTATAAAGGTTACTGCGTATTATTAATTTTAAGTTTAATTAAAAGGATAAATTATCTTTATTTGAGCAACAGATTTTAGGAAAAAATAGTTGGGTTAATAAAGTATGATACCATTAAAAGTTTAATTAAAAATAAAAACATTTATGCCCATATTAAACTTTTAAAAAATGACTTTTATTTTTTACTTATTGTAGAAACCTGCACAAATTTTGTAGTTTTACCAATTCAAACTTATTTTTAAAATAACTGTTAAACAATAAGTTCTTTTTAAAAATTAATTTTGGCCAAAGAAAAGCTTTGTGGAGCAATATCAATTCAATTCAACATCAGCATCATGATATCATTTGATGGGGGGAATGAGGGCAATTGAATTCAAGTAACAATTCTAATCAAATTAGTTAATTACTACTTTTTTATCCCTTTCAATAATTTCTGATTATTCTGACCTATTTTGGATTTTGTCGTGTATTGACGGATAGTCCAATTTTGTTAAACTTTTCTAAAATTCTTAAACTTTTTAATATATTAAAGTATAAATAAAAATACATATTGATTTTTATATCATAATTTCAATCTCAAGCATTTTTTCCTTATTACCAGTTTGCTTTTTGGCAATGACTTTATTCCAATTATACTTTATTGTACCTACGTCATCAAGGTATACCATAGTAAATAAGTTAAATAAGTAAAATAGTCTTTTGAAATTGTAAATCAAACTTTTTTATGATTTCAATACTTGCATACCCTAGCACCTTAATTAAGTAAGCCATACCTTGTATTTGAAAAAATAAATTGAAATAAATATATACTTTTTTGTCTCGCAAGAACAAAAGACAAGCTTGAAATTATCACAGATGTATAATAGCAATTTTATCCTTCTGATACTTCTAAATCAATTAGATCTAATAAAAAGTTTAACATAATTGGAATATCCGTTAATACATGTACGTATTTTAGATGTAGCTATTTAGGTTTTATTATGATTTAGATTTAGCTATTAAGATGGACGTTACCATAGCAAGTAATTTAACATTCAAGTAATACTATATCTCTCCACTACTTGTTATGCTGTTACTATAAGCTTAAATTCTGTTTTGCTTATTCATTCAATGAAGGTTTTTTTTTTCTAAGGAAAATATTTTGATTTCATTAGTTAAAATATCTACTCAAGATTTTTTGCCATCGATCATGACATTGCAAAATATGAACTTATGATTAAAAATTAAGCTCAAGGTTAGGCTTAAATCTCAGTTAATTAAATAAATTAGCAAACCTGTTAGGTTAAACTGACGCAAACATTTTTTAAATAAATCCATTGAATTTTGTAAGAGAGCTTATATTTAGAAATATCTTAAATAAGCAATACAGAAAATTTTAATGTGGCTTTTATTATTATTAATTCTGCAATGGTTAAACTTATTGGGATAAACAGGCGGTGATTGATATTTTTCATATTAACGCATAGTTTGCTTAACATAGATATATATACCGTTATGACTACAAAATATTCCAGAATAATCTATTTGAATGCTAGTATTATGACAAAGTTAGTGAACGTTGATTAATATATTTTCCCAAAATTATTTTTAAAACAAGAAAATATGAGCAGATTATACAGTGACTTTCAAGCACATTATCAAACTACTTTCTTAACTGATAGCATCAGTCAATAAAAAAAAAACTTAGTTCTGCTCATCTGCTTCAGTTTCCAGGTAAAAAAAGTTACCATAAGATAACATGGTAATATTAAACAAAGTTTCATTATTAGATCGAGATTAGCCTAATTTGCCTTACCATGCTTTTTTCTATTATCTCCTTGCTTGGCCTGGGAAGAAAGCTAAGCATTAGCAACCAGGTGTCAGCATCAGCTTTAGAAACTTGGTGATTCAAGATCAAATCTCTCATGAGCGTGATGCCAGCATCACTTCCAGTTAAAGGGACAGCATCATGCAGGAATTTCCTGTACAAAGCAAAATCCCAATTAAGTTGGAGTCATCACTTAAACAAGTATTGTAGGAACATCAGTCAAATTACCTTGCTTTTTGGTTTCCATTGCAAATTTCATCTACATTTTTGTAAATAACCATAAGTTTTTCATAATTTAGCTCTTGCAGTTTATGCACTAATCTTGCAAAGAGTCTGGGTGTTTCAGGGCGAATGTCATCGATTGCCACACGGCATAGATCTCGTAATGCATCTTCCGCCTCCTTTTCGTCCGGATTTTTACCAAATTCCCGATATTTGTGGTCAAATAAAAGTGTTGTCCGTTTTGAAATGATTTCTAGTGTGAAATTTTATAAAAACAACAATGAATGTAAGTTATGCTATAGACCCATCTAGTTCTTTTTCCCCCAAACTGTGAGTATAGAAAGTTAAGCTTGCCTGTCAAATGACAAAAAAAATCTATAAATTAAACAATATTCATACATTAAGGATTACATTAATGTAGATATTAAATAATTACCATTATTGGTAAATTTCCCTTGCTCTTCGTTAACGAATTCTAACCGCTGTATATTTGTGGATACAGCTCCAGTGCCTTTCGACTCGGAAAAGGGCTGGAAGGTGTGATTTTCTACGCAAATGGATTGCTGGAGCCGCCCGTGTTTAATTATTTGCTCGCAATTGTGATTACTCTTGATCAAAGGTGCTGTATTAGAAGCCTATTGAAATCCAAACTTTAGTTTTCCTCCCTATTCAGGATTAAAGATTAATAAGAGGTATTGCTTACAATATTTGGATGATATGGATTAGACTGGAAGGATGTGTAATGGTCAGTGCGGCCATCACAGCCAAGAAGAACTTTGGACTTTTTGATGACTGTGTTGGAAAGCCAAGTGCCTTCATCAATTGTGTAATGAGTTAAACAATTGCCAGTGATATCAATCTAATATATGAATATAAAATAAACAAAAATGTATTCTTAGTAAATTTCTAAAAGGATTCTTTTGCAGGAATTGTCTTGTGTATCTGCTAGGTTTGATATACTTCTTTTAAGCTTATAATTAAATTTTCATTTTCATGTAATAATTTTATTTCATCTAATAAAAAATTCTCAATATGCTTGAAACAAGAACTTAATCGATATGTGAAAAAAAAGAACACTAGTGCTAACCTCTTGTAAACTCTGCTCCGTTTCCAGATTGTTCATGGCATTTTGAAAGGTGGACAATATGCCCCGCTTGATGTTTGTGACCCAAACAGCTTCATTATTATGAGGACAGATGTTTTTAATCTGGCCATCCAAATTACCAAATTGCAAAGGATAGCTCTCCAGAGCAATTCGGAATTCGTTTGCACCAACGGCTGGCACATCTGAATTTGGATCTTCAAGATAGACATCTCTTAACTAAAGCATTTACATAAATTGACCACTTAAATGTACCATTAAAACGTTAATTTTGTGGACTAGAAAATATAACGCTAAATTAAAAGCTTACCCTCAAAATATAATCACATTTTGCTATAGGTTCAAATTCAGCTTTTGCCCTAATCCTAAGGTTGGCTTCTTGTTTTCCGTCCCTTTGTAATTTAGTGGTCGTTTCAGCGACATAATTGTAAACATACGTTTTTCCGATTTGATATGAAAATTTATTGTTATCTATTGAAAAAAAGTAAAAAAATTTTTTTTAAATTAATCTTTGAATTTTTTAATTTGACTAGGATAGCTTTTCAATTGAAACTGAACAAATATTTTATTTACAATTTAGAAATAAATTGTGTAAGCATTGTGTACAATTTTGTATCTGTATTTAAACAACTTTTGAGATTATATTTCCATAATTTTAAATTTAAGATATTAATTTAAATTAATAAAATGTTTACTTCTTTATAATGCACAAGCTTAAAAAGGTATTTTAAATTTTAAAAAGTGCAAACTATAATTATTTTCCCAACATATATATAAGTAATAACTGTCAATTTATTTTCTAAATGAAAAAAACCTATTCAAATTTAGCTGATTCTTCTATATAATTAGTAATTTCAATGGATATGCATTGTTTTAAAGCAATTTTAGAACGTTATGGAAAATCATTCTAAGCATAGAAAAGCATTTTTATAAAACGGCGTACTTAAAAATTAAGCAGTTTTTACCATGTTTAAAAACATTTTTCAAATAAAATAAACTTAAAAGTAGTTAAGAGTAAGTTTAAAAAAATTTTCACCTTCTATACTATACAAGTTAAAATAAATTGCCTACTTACCAATGCATGTTAGAGAACATTGGTTACTAGTGGTTGTTAAGGGCCCTGCAATGAATTAACAGAAGAAACAAATAAGGACCACTATATTACGTTTCAAAATATTAACATACATGTTCTGTGGATTTAGAAAAATGGTTCAAGTTATTTTTTTCTGGGATGACGTGTTAAAACACTTCATGAAATACAATTCAGATTAATGAAATTCTTGCTAAAACTGTAGTTCATTGAGAAGTGCATACTTTTCTTCACATTCCATTAAGGAATATTTAAAAAGTTTCAGAAAACTTGAAATGGAAACTGCGCACAAACGGATCCATTTGTTTGATGATATTCCATATTTTTCCAGCAAAATTTCACTATTACTCCAATGTGGTCTGTAGTCTGGAACATTGTTTTATTGTGTCCAACAAATTAAGTACTGTTCACTTGTTGTAAATGTCACTGCTCACATTCGTAATAATTATCCAGTTTCTTGGTTAAAATCATTTGTTGGTGTATTCAGATACCGAGAAAAAGCAAACTTCGGTGATCACAAAATCAACACGGTCATCCCAGAAGAAGAAAAAATGAACACATTATTTAATTCATCTTCTTGATACTTTACCTGCGATAGACCCTATTATAAAACTGGTAGCTAATATTAAAGTAGCAAATTTCATTTCTTTAATTAAAAACGGCTCATTGGCCATCAGATGGACTAGATATTGGTACCATCTATACTCGGTGTACTAAAATTTTATTGCCGACACTCGCTATTTATACTGCACTGTTGTCAAGGGGGGCAAAGGTCACTCGTTTATTCATGGCTTTGTCCATCTCAGAACTTTGCCATCATTTGGAAAGATTAGATTAGCCGCAAGTGCGACAAAAGTCCATTACCAAAGAAAAGTGCATGGACACTGAGTGACCGGAATGTGCGTGCTCCTGCGAGCAACTTCGCCATTAGAGGAATTTTACTTTTCGCAGCAATGATGCCTAATATAATATATTATTAAGCGTTATTTTGTGATGGCATTTTGTTGGGATCGGGATCGGCTTAATCCCAATCTAGATGGGGATTTTTTTCAAAATTCTTTTTTTAGAAAGTTTGAGCAATTACCGGTTGTAATTAGCTTTCAAGTTCTTTCTGTGTTCCAGACGTTTTTGGCCAAGATGTTACCATTCAAATTGCTCCAAAAATATTTTTATGTTAAATTCGGTTGATGCCATTTCAATTTTGATTTTACATAAAACCAGAGTAAAAAATTTTGATTTTCATTTGGTTCAAGATTTTCATCTCTCTTCGAAAAAAAAAAACCATTTGAGGGATCTGCTTACTTTCTAACATTAGAAACATTATTGTAATGCAATCTGCAAGCCTCCATTGTAGAAAACATCAGATACATGAACTGTCTTTTCATAATTTGCAAATCATGATTCTTAAGTTTAAAGATTGCCAAAATCCCCACCTACTCGTACACCAATGAATTTTCATTCATAAAAATATGGCACATTATGTTAATTATTTTTTGACGAATTTCCTTAGCAAAATCAGAACGTTATATGGCTTGTTCGGAGTTGTTCCATAATTACATAAAAATCTGGAATTACAGATGCAGATTAAAAAATGAATACAACTAAATTTTAGTCCAATAGACGATCAATATATCTCATCACCATGGACTGGACAACCATGACATTAGTTTGAGATAATGAAGCACAGTATAATCTACGTGTTTACGCATTTCAAATAACATTTCAACACTTAGATCAATAACAAATTTAAATTCAATCTCTATATTTTAATGATTGAAGTCAATCTGACATTAATGACATTTATAATTAATAGATCTGAGCATATACAATCGTCTACATTTCAACAATTTATCAGAATCTTTTCCAAAGCAAAACATGGCTGGCAGGTTTGCAGATTAACATAGACAATAATACTTATGTTCTATTAAACTGAATTATAATTATTTACTCAACAAAACTTACATTATTGCCTTCAGGAAAAAAATGATCACATGAATTGGAAGACGTCTTTCTGCACACGTGCATCCCATTCTCGCCCCCAAAACATCAAGGTGAACTATTCAATTTTTTTGAAGCTAAAAAAAAAGAACAAACAAAATACTTTATGAAAATAACCAATAAACATTTGGCATTGAATAAAATAATCGCTTGGCAAATAGTTCTTTTTTCTAAATTCAAAATGCAATTAATTTGGTAGGTTTTCTGACTAAAAAAAGTCGTTGACTACTAAATGATGCACTTGCTATCTCCAAACATGGTGGATCATTCATCATTTTGAAATTCAGTAAGATTAAATAATGTGTGATCCTAAAAAAGCTTAGTACAGGCTGAAAAAGTCAGTGCCTTGTCATTTGAGCATTATTTCAACTTTGTTAAATTTTTACACTACAATCAACATTACAAACATTCCCAAAGCAATAGTTGATTAATAGTACCATATGCTATGATAGTACAGCGTAGATTTTTTGATTTTGAATACCACCTAAACACAGTGAAGAGCAGCTATAGTTGGCGACAGCTTATAGAACCAGGCGTTTCACTTTTGTATCGTTGCGCAGGAGGGCTACGATTGATTGTTTGAACTGTATAGGTCGTGCCCTATAGCGGCTGCAGCCAATGGCAGCTCTCCTGCGCATCGATACAAAAGTGAAACGCCTGGTTCTATAAGCTGTCGGCAAATATAATCTGATGCACCTTGTAATTCGAACTCCTTCCTGACATAGAGAAGCGTGTATGAACATGTGCTGTACTAACATCGTCAAATCACGTGCTAAGTGCGTGCAACTCTTTTAAATCTAGTTAATGCGAGCACCAACCTGTACTGTTCATAAATGTTTTAGTTTGTGCTCAGGTGCAATATTCTACATGTATAGCCTGTACTATACTTGTAATTGTACACGTACAGTATATTACTCTTTAATCTGAACTTTTCCCTAATCCGAACTATCCTGACATTTAATTTGAATTAGCATTATTAGCGAATCTCTACTGTAGTACTTTATTTCCTTGAGCAAATAAGAAAAGTAATTAAAATATGCATGCTTGTATTACAAATGAGTTGAACTATGAAAAAAAAAATCACGATTTTTTATAGTTTTCTTCCCAAAAACTACTTTTTTAGTCCTAACTTAGAAAAATTAGATGTTAAAACCTGTCGAAAAATATGCTTTGACAAAGAACTGCAAGAAAAGGACTAAAACCCAACGAAATTAACACAGGCCATTCTCTTGCTCGAAATTCAATGATACCATATTAAACATTACATTACGGCACAAAGGGGAAGTCCAGTGAAAAAATGAAAAAAAATATGTTATAACGTTTAGTTAATGGAAGGAAATAAATCGAAATTCGTTTTTAAAAACTAACATAAATAAGCCAGTAATAAAATAAATAAGATTGAAGAAAATGCAGCCGTGACGTCAGCATGGAAAGATTTTCAGCATTCAGCACATGCTGAATGCCAAATGCCAGTATGGCACGTGAATTTAGGGTAGGCCTATGCATATTTCGAAAATTGAAAAGGCTGAATGCTGTCGATTTTTCCATGCTGATGTCATGACTGCATTTTCTTTAATCTTATTTTTTTTTTATTTTTCTTATTTATGTTATTTTTTAAAAACGGATTTTGATTTATTTTCTTTCATTAACTAAACTATAACATTTTTTCCCCAATTTTTACTGGACTTCCCCATTAAGTTACTTTTGAGATCCCCAATTAATATAATAAGCACTCCAATTTCCATAATTATGATTTAGTATTTAACATGTTCAAGCATATTATTTCTAAAATAAATGTCCTCAATACGTTTCAGTTGACCAATAAACAGTATAGTAAAGAGGTTGTTATTCGTTTCATTTAGTTTATTAGATAAGTTTGTGCACTTTGAGACGACCTTTTATTTGTATTTGTCAAAACATCATTTCGAGCTAAACTCAGGCGAATATTAATAGCAATTAATAATTGTAAGCATTTTTTTTTATTAAATTATCTAAGTTTATATAGAAAAGCGCAAGGCTAGTAGTAGTCAAGAAAATGAAACTGTTACAAAAGTCAATTAATAATAATAATTTGTAAAAGAAAAAAAAAATGGCTCAAATTCTGATAGTAAGCTCCTTTTCTGAAATAGTCATAAACGCATGTGTTGTCACTGGCATAAATTGTAAAATTTTATTCAAGAAAATCGTCGTAACACAGCAGTCGTAAACCATGTAAATTACATGGTTTTGAGAAACCTCTACACAAACTAGAGCAAAATTGTATTTTTTGGTAACACAATTAACCTTCACAAGGAGTTAGAAAAAGTGACATTCAAAGTCTCTTCAAAAATAATAAGCAATAAGATCAGATTTACGAAAATTTGTATTTAAAAAAATATTCTCTTCTTTTTATCCTGAATAATCAGCTAGTGAAAATACAAAATCCTAAGTTAATTAGCTGCCTCAAATTACAAAAATGGAATATACATTGTAAATATAAAATAATTATGTAAAAAATCAAACAATAACTTTGTTTATTAAAGCACGTTCAATATTTAATTCTTTTCTTTTCTACAAACTGAACCATACAATCAAGTGTATATATTTTTTTCATCCATCTTTTTGCCTGCAATTTTGCAATTATTTTGAAGCGTTTTTGAATGTCCCTTTCTTTATTTATAATTTTCTAGGTCCTGACAAAGGATAAATTATTTTAACCGAAACACAGTTCGATACATATATTTGTATAGTTACTCTAGAACTTTTGATCTCCAATATATTATTGGCTGTGTTTCATATGACGAATTTATAAAATTAGATAAAGGTAATAATTTAAAGGTGCATTGACCTCAGGAAATTTTCTTCCAAATTGGGGTTCAATGCACGTGCATATGCCATTAAATCAAAATAATTGGCACGTGCTTTTCAGCCCCAATTAAAGCATATAGCCCTCTACATAAGACGATGATTAAAGGCAGTGCAGAATTAAATTCCGCGTCTTGAGCCTTCACAAAAAGTACGGACCAATAGGATTCCTCCATAGGATTTGCCTCCAGCAAAAGGTTAAGCGAGAAACGGGAGCGTCACCTAGCCTGGCAATTTCTGTCTTCTGCTATCAAAGAAAAAATCCACTGAATGTACGGTATACAGTTGCAGAAAATTACCTCAGGCATTGAATAAGATGTGGCATCACCGAATACGTAAGAAGATTGCATACATATTCCACGTTTAAAAACCAAAGGATGGTTCATCTGACTCATCATAACATACACATGGTGAAAAGTGAAAACGGAGCACAAACTAGATGATAATCATTTCATATAACTGCCTCATACGATATCTGCTTAAAATTTTCGTTTTGCGTGCGCTATAATTAAAAACCAGCCCTTCAAATCGCAAATACCCCAACTGAATGGTAAGTACGTTCAGCATTTTTGCAAGTTATTTGTGCACATGCCATTCGCACTGTTTACAAATTTTCTGATGACATTCGTTCTATGAGTTGCCCAAAGATGTGCTGCTTTTGCAACATATTTGCCCCTCGACCTGCTTTAAAAATCAGCGAAAATTAATATTGATTTAGTTTCGGTTGCTAAGGAAACTGTCAATGTGAACTACAGCTATACTAACTGATATGAACCCTGCAAATAACAAGGAATAATTTAAGAAAACCCTGCAGAAATTTGGAAAACTAATTCTGCAAAGGTCACATTTGACTTGATATTGAGTTGTGGGGGGAGTGAGCTTGATATTGCTAGCTAGAAAACCAATAGAAATTGAGCATGTCATGAGAGTTTATAAATCTTCCAGGACTAGGAAAAGAAATAATATTCAGAAGGAAAGTAACCAAAAACGAGCATGGTTTTGTTTTTATTTCACGTGGCAAAACAAGTTTTTTTTTTCATTTGGTAATACTCCCGTAAATTTCAAGATCAGATATTACATTTTGACCTCATTTCCCATCCTTGTGCTGAATTCGGATCGGGTGTAATAACAGTAAAAGTAGAAATAAGTAGTAGTTAGATCATTGACAAACCACTATTCTCGACATACTGTAAAAATATTGTGAACTTTAGCCAAAACACAATTACAAGTTAGGTTTGGGTTGTAACAAGCACACCTTGAAAAATGCTGTTCAAGCTCGCCAAAAACTGCTGAGTTTGGCAAAGCTCGCAAGTTTAAATTTAAATATGATCGGGACTGATGCCATGAAAAATGAAAAGCTGATGCACATTTTATAGCTAACGTGAGTGCTGACAGACGTCATTTAAATTAACACTGCACTCATAAGCTAGAATCAATGGTTTTTTTATCAATAATTTTAGTACACTTGATTTGTGACAGGGTCAACCCCCCACCCCAATCCCCCAGGGTCGCCCCACTTTGACAGGGGATACCTAATTTTCATGTGTTCTCGCAACTTTCCTAGTTTTTAACACTTCAAACATACAATTTAATACATGTAACAATTTTGCATGTACTCTTTAATTTAAAGTTAATTTTTAGCATTAACATGAGTAGCATTTGCTGTTCCCACATATCTTTTTTCTGAACATTTTTTTGCATGAGGTCCATTCCATATGAAAGTTTCTGCTGAAATGTTTTTTTTTTGTTGAGAATTAGGTGACCAATTTATAGTTCACACAGCCTGTCTGATTTTTCACAACTGTCACATCACTATTAATGGGTGATGGAAATAACCTTGTTTGTCTGGCCATTACTATTAGCTGAATGGTTATTATTATGACTCTGATTACATGTAATGATTATAATTTTACAATGCAATGGTTGTATTGTTGAAAAGATATTGCCTACTTGAAATTTTATAAGCAACATTAGGAAAGTAATAAATGAAATGGTTTCCTGAAAAATTGTTAACATTGCAATGAGCTCGTTGCTCCAGAACAGGTACCATTATAAAACTGCTATCATTTATTAGTTAAATTTTGGTTTTGTTTCATCAAATGCCAACACTTGTATAGCCTATGTCAGTTAGTTGACTGTATTGAGTGCATTTGATCATATGAGATTTTTTTTAAAAAAAAAGTATTGTACATGCAGTGATCCATGCTTGCATTTAAGATCTTTGAAACCTTTAGGCCTACTAATTTAAAGCGTTAGCATGCATTTTATTTTATAACACTACATTTGAATGCCAATAGAACTGACACATTGTTTGGTATAACATTGTAAAAAGCAGTGCTACTATGCTTACATAGATCTATCACATTCAGCCAGTTACCGAGGCCTCTGAAAGTGACTTAGCATGAGTATAGGGAGGTAGAGGTCATAGCAAATGTAAAGCTTTAGGCTATTCGGAAGAGAAATTTAGATGAGGAAATGCACTTAAACAGATAAATTGTGTGTACTTTTTACATTCACTTTTCCCTAACTGGAATATGCAGGTCATTAAAAAAATTCCCTGAGAATACTAATGTAAATGATTTTGTATTACTTTTACCTTGTAGAAAGGGCTTAACACAAGCCAAATAACATCCTTTGGAATACCGGTATGTCTTAAGAATAATTAATAAAGCATTGCTAAGGTTGAATAAACCTTCTGAATCATGCATTTTGTAAAAATAAAAAATGACTTCCCATAAAAGTGTAAATTGAGTGGAATTTTGGGATTTAATTCCTTTGGAATTCCATTCCCACCTAAGCCCAAAAACACAGGAAACCTCGCCCACGCCACATATAAAAATAGTTGGCATTGACATGAAGCTATCCAAGTACAACACTGTTGTAATAGGAACAGAAAAACTCCCCATGAAAGTGTCTCTGAATTATCTTAGTACTACCTTAAAGTAACACAAAATAGATTTTTAAACAAGTGTGAATTGCATTTTGTTGGTCACTTTCTTAAAGGATAATTCAATATTTTTTCTAAACTTAAAATAGCCTGTCAAGAAACTGGGGCATATGTTAAATTTTGATGGCAGTTTATTTCCTCCGGGAAACAGCTGCGAAATTTGCAAACCACCATAATTAAAATGTAATATTATTAACTATGATAATTTTGCCTTTAGGTAGGCTCATTAGTTTAGGAATGCCTAAACTGAAGAAAATTACAAGGTTATAATATGGACAATCATTATAGCCTAGATCTGAAGTTTTTATGCCCTGTAATTGAGTGAAACAAGCCAGGCCCTGATTAAAATATATAAATCAAAACTAGAGAAAAACAATGCTCTGGTGGCAACTTGAAACTGACAACTAGGTACTTTGACTTTTAAAATAAAGCCCGATTCTAGTTTCAGTAGGGCAGCATATTTCACTGCATCACAATAAGTGTAACAGTATCTAGAGTATGTATATTCACCTATACGTAATTTGCTTCCAGCATTAATTAATATAGGCTATGTAGGGCCTACCTGAAATCAGTTTGGCTACTAACAATACAGTATTCAGGTGTCCAAAGATACCTTCAGGCAAAATAAGATATTTTAAAAGGTACACATTATGTAGCTATAGTCAGGGTGTCTGGCCAAATCCAGTAATAAATTTCCCTGACATTTCCAGGTTTTCCAGACAAATTTTTACAAATTTCCAGACCAAACGAAAATGATTTTTAACTCATTTTTAATGAGTTAACACTACTGATTTCCCTGACATTTCCAGTTTTTCCAGACGGCCAGACACCCTGTATAATATAAAACTAAATGAGGTGGAAATTTATGTATGAGACTAGCAAAATCAACCTGTTAATGTTAGTCAGCGTTATATAAACAATAACTTGCACATGGTAAATTTGATATCAACCACGTATTGCAATTGTTTGTAACAGAATCTTATTGCTTTTCAACAGGTCACTATGCCTAGTTTTCAAAATGGTGAATGTGAATGTTGGCCTAGGGATGTTGGTATCATCGCCATGGAAATCTACTTTCCATCGCAATATGTGGAACAGAGTGAACTGGAAGTGTATGATAAGGTGGGCCAAGGGAAATACACTGTTGGCCTCGGTCAGACCAAAATGGGGATATGCACCGACCGTGAAGATATCAACTCCCTGTGCCTGACGGTCGTACAAAGGTTGATGGAAAAGCAAGAACTGGGATACGACAGTATTGGACGATTAGAAGTCGGAACGGAAACCATATTGGACAAATCCAAGAGCGTCAAAACTGTTCTGATGCAACTCTTTGAAGCCAGTGGAAACACGGAAATTGAAGGAATTGACACGACAAACGCATGCTATGGAGGAACCGCGGCCCTCTTCAACTCTCTGGCTTGGGTCGAATCGAGTGCTTGGGATGGTTAGTATTAGTACACTATAACTCTAAACCCAGATTGGGTCTAAGATTTTCGTTGTTGACCCCCAAAAGTCATGTTTCTATATTTTTATAATAAATTATTAAATTCTCTTCTTGCTTTTCACCAAGGTCAAATTTAATCATATTTTACAATATACTCACACATATAATTAAACTACTTCCTTAGCTTGTTAATTCATTTAGTTACAAAATTAGGTTTAAAAAATCTCAAACAATAAGTTTTTAATTACTCCTGCACTCCTTTACCTAGACTTCACCTCCTACTTAGTTTTATATTTTAAAAAAGTTGGAAAAGGCATTAAGGGGGCTGTCCACACTTTTAGAAAATGCATGCTCCTATGGGAATCTCCATGTTAACTAACGGTACATATTAAGTGATAATGGCTGAACATAAATTGAC